>BQNB010005994.1:1295-63795 GCA_026074375.1 Tanacetum coccineum
GAGGACAGCAGATGAGAGCTAGGCAGCCAGGACCAGATGCTAGGAGTCCAGATCACCAGGATGCTTTTGGGGATGATGACAGTCACATCTAGTGATGCATGTTATTTTATCTTGCTAGGTCATTGTACAGGCATGTTAAGTATTAAGGGTTTTCCCCGATAGCATAGCCTTAGATCTTTTCTATTGTATTCTGTGTAAACCGACAACTATTTCATGTAAAATTTTCAAAGTTATGAATGAAATGAATGTGTTGTGTTGTACTATATACATCTCTTGTGTTGATATCTCATCTATACATTATTATATTCTATCATATAACCTCATGTTTTGTCTTTTGTGATCTAGACAAATCATGGCACCTACGACCAGAAGAGGACCGAATACCCCTGTTAACAACTCCAGCCTAAACAACATGACTCCATAATCCATCCAAGCAATGATCGACCAGGCTCTTCTGCGAAACTCCACCAATGGAGATGGAAGCTACAGTTCGCACAAGGATAACCGAAGGAACGTGCAAACTGCGCGCCCTTGTTTTTACGCTGACTTCATGAAGTGTCAACCTTTGAACTTTAAGGGGACTGAAGGCATGGTCGGTTTAACTCGATGGATTGAGAAGATGGAGTCAGTTTTCAATATCAGTGGTTGTGCTATTGAGAATCAAGTAAAGTTTGCCACATGCACTATGTTAGGTGCTGCTTTGACTTGGTGGAATGGTCAGATAAGAACTTTAAGTCCTGAGGCATATGCAATGACTGGGAAGTACTCAAGAAAAAGATAATGGATAAGTATTGTCCGTAGGGTGAAATCAAGAAATTAGAAATCGAGTTGTGGAACCTAAAAGTCAAGGGGAACGATGTTCTAGCATACACTGAACGTTTCTAAGAACTAACCCTGATATGTACCAAGTTTGTTGCCAACGAAACCGAGAAGGTTGACAAGTACATCAGTGGACTTCCTGACAACATTTATGGGAACATCAAGTCTGCCAAACCCAAGACGTTGGATGAGACTATTGAGTTGGCCAACGACTTGATGGATCAGAAACTCCGCACCTATGCAGAAAGGCAATCTGACAACAAAAGGAAGGCTTGTGATTCATCTAGGAACAACCATGGTCACCAGCAACAACCCTTCAAGAGGCAGAATGTTGCCAAGGTCTACAATATGGGGGCAGACGAAATGAAGCCTTATAGGGGATCTTTGCCCAAGTGCACCAAGTGCCATTTTCACCACAATGGCCCGTGCACCTAGAAATGCCACAAGTGCAACAAAGTAGGGCATTTTGCACGCGATTACAGGAGTACTGGTAATACAAATGTTGCTAATACTCAGAAGGGCAATGGGGCAGCTCCCAAGGGAAATGCTTGTTTTGAGTGTGGAGAACCAAGGCATTTCAAGAGAGATTGTCCTAAGTTGAAGAATAGGGATGGAGGAAATGGGAATGCACAAGGCTGGGTTTATGCAGTTAGGAATGCAGAAAAGAGAGGAAATGCATCGGGAAACCCTGATGCCAATGTCGTCACGGGTATGTTCCTCTTAAATAACCACTATGCATCTATCTTATTCAACACTGGTGCCGATAGAAGCTTTATATCCACTGCATTTAGTTCCTTGATTAACATCGCCCCAACTCCATTAGAAAATTGTTATGATGTCGAATTAGCTGATGGGAAATTAGTCGGGATAGACACTATTATACGAGGTTGCACTTTAAATTTCTTAGACCATCCGTTCAACATAGATCTAATGCCCGTAGAACTGGGTAGTTTCGATGTCATTATCGGTATGGACTGGTTAAGAAGATGTCACGCCGTGATCGTGTGCGATGAGAAACTTGTTCAAGTTCCCTATGGGAATGAAACTTTGACTTTTTGTGGCAACGAAAGTAGCAACGGGAGAGAATCTCGGTTGACAGTTATCTCATGTTCAAAAGCTCAAGAGTACATGGCAAAAGGATGCCAGGTCTTTTTGGCGCAGATATCCGCCAAGAAAGAGGAGGACAAGTCGGAAGGAAAACAAATAAAGGACGTACCAATCGTCCGAGATTTTCCTGAAGTATTTCCCGAGGACTTGCCAGGTCTTCCTCCGGCTCGACCAGTGGAATTCCAAATCGACTTAATTCCAGGAGCCGCACCCGTAGCTCGAGCACCGTATCGATTGGCTCCATCCGAAATGAAGGAATTATCGGAACAATTACAAGAGCTTTCCGACAAAGGATTCATAAGGCCTAGTTCCTCACCTTGGGGAGCCCCGGTCTTATTCGTCAAAAAGAAGGATGGGTCATTCAGGATGTGCATCGACTACCATGAGTTAAATAAACTGACAATGAAGAATAGTTATCCACTCCCGAGGATCGACGATATTTTTTATCAACTCCAAGGATCCAGTATTTATTCGAAGATAGATCTGAGATCAGGATATCACCAGCTTAGAGTACGAGCGCAATACATTCCAAAGACGGCATTCCAAACTCGGTATGGCCATTACGAGTTCCAAGTTATGCCATTCGGACTGACAAACGCACCTGCGGTATTCATGGACCTCATGAACCGAGTGTGCAAGCCTTACTTGGATAAGTTCGTAATTGTCTTCATTGATGACATACTGATTTATTCGAAGGACGAGAAAGAGCACGAAGAACATCTTAAGGCAATTTTGGAGTTGCTTAAGAAGGAGCAGTTGTATGCTAAGTTTTCAAAATGCGAGTTTTGGATTCCGAAGTTACAATTCCTCGGTCACGTCATTGATAGCAGAGGCATACATGTAGATCCAGCCAAGATAGAATCTATCAAAGATTGGGCATCTCCTAAGACACCAACAGAGATCTGCCAATTTTTAGGTCTTGCGGGTTACTATCGAAGGTTCATCGAAGGATTTTTTAAAATTGCTAAATCAATGACGAAACTTACTCAGAAAGGAATCAAGTTTGACTAGGGAGAAAAGGAAGAAAACGCTTTTCAATTAATAAAGCAGAAGTTGTGCAGTGCGCCAATTCTGGCTTTACCTAAAGGAAGCGAAGACTTTGTGGTCTACTATGATGTGTCACACAAGGGTTTAGGTGTTGTATTGATGCAGAGAGAGAAGGTGATTGCCTATGCTTCTCGACACTAAAAGTTCATGAGAAGAACTACACCACTCATGATTTAGAACTTGGGTCGGTAGTGTTTGCCCTAAAGATATGGAGACACTATCTATATGGAACCAGATGCACCGTGTTCACCGACCATAAAAGCCTACAACATATTCTCGATCAGAAGGAGCTTAACACGAGGCAACATCGTTGGCTAGAGTTGTTAAGTGATTACGATTGCGACATTCGTTATCATCCAGGGAAGGCAAACGTAGTGGCCGATGCGTTGAGCTATAAGGAATAGATTGAGCCATTGCGGGTTTGAGCCTTAGTTTTGACAATTGACTTGGATCTTCCCAAACGAATATTAGAAGCTCAGATCGAAGCCCGGAAACTAGAGAATATCGTGAATGAAGACGTAGGCGGTATAATCAGAAGGGATATACCCAAGGAAAGATTGGAACCACGTGCCGATGGAACACTATGTTTACACGGCAAGAGTTGGTTACCTTGCTATGGAGACTTAAGATCCGTGATTATGCACGAATCCCACAAGTCAAAATATTCTATCCATCCCGGTTCCGAAAAGATGTACCAAGATGTGAAGAAATTATATTGGTGGCCAAACATGAAGGCTGACATCGCCACGTATGTTAGCAAATGCCTGACGTGTGCGAGGGTCAAGGTTGAACACCAAAGGCCACCAGGACTGTTAGTACAACCAGCAATACTCGAATGGAAGTGGGATAATATCACGATGGATTTTATCACCAAACTTCCTAAGTCGTCACACAGTTTCTACACCATCTGGGTGATCGTGGATCGACTTACTAAATCTGCTCATTTCTTGCCAATAAGGGAAAATGATCCATTAGACAAATTGGCGAGGTTGTACTTGAACAGGATAGTGGCAAGACACGGGATACCTGCCTCAATTATCTGTGATCGTGATGGAAGATTCACTTCAAATTTCTAGAGATCATTTCAGAAAGCTTTGGGAACAGATATTAGTATGAGTACTGCGTATCATCCAGAAACTGACGGCCAAAGTGAAAGGACTATTCAAACATTTGCCATTGGTCGAGTTTTCATACAACAACAGTTATCACGCTAGCATAAAGGCCGCGCCTTATGAGGCACTGTATGGTCGAAAATGTCGATCACCGATGTGCTGGGCCAAGGTTGGGGAAGCCCAACTGACTGGTCTAGATTTGATCCAAGAAACAATGGAAAAGATCGTCCTGATCAAGCAGAGGATGCAAGCTGCTCAGTATTAACAAAAGAGCTACGCCAATCGGAAACCGGGGGTTTTTTGGTCGATCTGAAAGTGATAAGCCGGATGGAGTTCGAGGTTGGGGGACGTAGTTATGTCAAAGTCTCGGCCTTGGGAAGAAGGGTGGTCTCATACGGTTCGGTAAGTGGTAAGGCAGAAGCTGATCCCAGAATATGTCAGTACCATGTCAAGTGGGTGGTTAGCAAAGTTGGAGAAAGTTGCGCTTAGCGGGCTGGAAGCTTCCTCAAGAGTTGAGCAGAGTTTTCACCATAGACTTTGTCCATGTGTCTAATCTGAAGATTGGTATTGTTCGTGACAAACCCATGTAGTCATGCCTTGGTATAGAAGGAATTCATGGTGCACGGTAAGCTCCAGTTGTGTGGGTAGAGCCGTTGAAACATTATGGTGAATGGGAGGTTAAACGTTTCAAGCGAAGCTGGATACCACTGGTTAAGGTTCGCTAGAACTCTAGGCGGGGCCCTGAGTTCACATGGGAACGTGAGGATTCGTTCAAGAAGAGATACCCACACCTTTTCACAAACCGGGCTTCGTCATCCACTACAAGGTCTTAAGCTTTGAGGACAAAGCTCTTCTAACGGGTGGAGACTGTAACATTTATCAATTTCAGGTCATTCTACGACATTTATTATCTGTCACTATTTATTTTGGTCCGGCACGCGTTTACTTATAATATTTACGTTTAAGCTAAATCGCGTAGACTAGAAATAATCAATAAATATAAACAGTCATCAAATAAATTAAAGTTTGCATCAACCAAGTAATGAATAATTATTAAGAAGATAATTATTAACTTTGCGTATTTTATTTTTATTGGTCACGTAAAAAGGCTACGTTTCGCAATAAAATCCATTTGGACACACCCCGGAAATACCTAGACTTACCTAGACTTAAACCAATACCCACTTTTAAACCTTAAACACAAAAATTAATCAATTATTGTGTTAAAAACCCATGTTGGCCAATTATGGACAAATGAGACCCCTAAACCAATTGTCACATGTGCTAAATCAACTAGAAATCTTCCTAAGTACATGAACATCTTAAGGTAATTAAAACTTGTACTAGTATAACCTTAACAAGATCTCAAGCCTTGTCTCTCTTTGATTCTACACGTTACACACATACACATACCTAATATTCTCTAATGATCTAAGTCTTGTAACATTCCTAGTTAATTAATGTTAGTCCTAAATGTCTCCTACTAAGTTATTACATAATGGTTAATAACCATTTGCCCTTTGTTTCCTTTGGATCCCACGACTACATGCATGTATATATACAAATCCTTAAGATTTCTAGTATCTAAGCAAATCTTGTACAGCATTGCCTAATTAAAACTTGTACTCAAGTGGTTTAACATAATACCATGTGTAGGCAACTAGAAATCCCTAAAACCACCTATATGGCTCATTTTCTAGTTGGTTTAAGACCAAGAGGAGCTAAATAGCTCAATTGTGCCTGATAAAAGTAGCACAAACGTAGCTCACTTTATTTTATTTTCCCAAAAATCTTAACTCTCTCAAGCTAAACTAAAAGACATGATCATTCCCGTTCTATTTACATAATCGGGTTACAATGCAAAACCGAAACCCATAAAACAGCAGACATCAAATCACCCTAAGTCAAGTCTAAGGCTCATAACCTAAGGGACATAGGAAGCTTAGAAGCTTGGGTTTAAGACACACACGGGTGTGTACACGAAGCTAGTTGCTTGCCAAACTCTTTCCACGAACACTAGAACCCTTGTATGTCACATACAAACCCATACCATTATAATATGCGTGTTCCTTTTCTTGTTAACTAGTCTATATGTCGTGTATATGTATATATGGTGTGCTAGCTTAAGAAATTGCATGTTAAATATAAAAATGGACGGGTTATATGCAATGTGATTGCGTATACAACTTGTGTGGTGTGAAAATATAAAGAAAACATGTAATGTATTTAGTAGCAAACAAGGTTTTGAAAAACCGTTTCATTTTTAAGAGAACCACATGTAAACTTACGTTGCGTGAACGTGTGTGCGACCCTTAACGAGCGATTGCACTGTAATGCAGAAGTGTAGTATATATGAGATGCAATACATGGTTTGAGACCACTTGGACCATTATCGTAACATATATATTATAAGGGAAAGAATGAGCCCAATGGGCCTTGTATGACCTATATGAGCTCACGGCTTGGGCTCAGCCGGCCCAACAGTCCTCAGGTGGGACCCATAGCTTATTTATAAGCTCAATGAGCTTATTAATATTCCAACGACCTTAGTAGAAACCAATATTGACCTTTGTATGTTTTGAAAACCAACCATACCCTTAACAGGCTTATTAGCCCATTAACAAGCCCAACTTGAGCCATAAGCTCACAATAAGCTTTGAACAGCTTATTGGTGAACTTGTATAAGCTTAATGTACTTAGTGGACCTAAGTAAAGATAATGGACCCTAATGGGTCAAGTCAAACCACTCAAAAACCTATTTGAACCCTTAATGGGCCTAACAGCCCAATAACGAGAGCTTATTGCTTATTGAATAAGCCACGCGGTTAAGTCAGCTTAATTATAACCTTAGGTGCTTAATGAAGTGAGAAAATAAGTTAGATCACATGAGAAACCCTTTTGTACCCTTCGGGCTAAAGCTATTGGGCCAACGAGCCCAATGAGCTCGAATAAGCTCAAATAAGCTCACCCGAGCTTATATTCTGGCCAAACAGATTTAGTAAGCTTAAATAAGCTTAATGAAGACTTTTATGCTCTTAAAATTCGAATTGGACCTTTAAATGGCTTATTGGACCTTAACATGTCCAATAAGGCCCAATAAGCTCATTAAGCCAAAATAAGCTCATCCGAGCTTATTTATGGGCTGACAGCAGCTTATGGGACTTATTGGGAGTAAATAAAACTTCTTGCCACTTGTTAGACCTTAAACGGACTTAAAATGTGATTTTGATGAGTTAAGGGGCTAAAAGTGTCAATTTGCAAACTATAGCGTCAAAACTGTCATTTTTGACATTAATAAGTCTAGGGACTATTTTGAATGTTTTGAAAGTTAAGGGACTGATGTGAAACTATAAAGACCTAAAGTGAAACTTTGTATAGTTAGAGGACTAAAAGTGAAATTATTGAAACTTAAGGGTTTAAAATGTAAATGTTATATATTCAATAAACCTAGGGACTGGTTGGTAATTATAAGAAACTTGAGGGTATTTTGTAAACAAAAGTGAATTTTGTAAACACTTAACGAATCGGACGAGTTATATATTTATCATATATTATAACAAATTAAACCACGACTTAATAAAAATGGATATTTATTAATAAACATTTATACGTATACTAGAACGACTTAATAAATAAGAATATTTATTAACAAAGTTTATACGATTCCCAAGAGCCATCGAAATTATAACTACATTAACCATGTGCACCACCACACAAGTGATAACAGTATATATATAAACTAGCTATTTATTGTAGTTTATACATTGAGTCTTTAGCCTAAATTTGTAGACTAAGACTGGCCGTATTTACTTAGGTATTTGACGGTGTGATTCATACTTGGATATCTATTATCATTTCAGAGGACTATTTACTAAGGTGAGTTCATAGCCCCATGTTTTACAATTATTTAAATGATTTACATCCTTGGGGTGAGAACATGCTTTGTTTTACAAATTGGACGCAAGTGTACATTTTATACTATGATTACGTGATTGCCTAAGTAGCGATAACCCACTGAGCCCTTTATCATGAACTGTCAATTACTGGACTGTGAGCGCGAATGTTATAGATAGATCTATTTGGGATTGACAATCCCCGTTCGGGTGATTAGCTATCACCGGGAACGAACGTATACCATGTCGGATTTGGGATGTTGCGGGTTAGAACATCATTCACGGGCATTCATTGGCAATATATTGCATTCATACATGTCGAGCTTCAGTGTCATGAGCTTAGGAAAACGTAATTACTTTTTATGATGTTTGCATTTGTTGCTTAATCATACACTTGGAAATCTTGCGGTCCTACTATTGATTTACATAAACCTATGAATTCACCAACTTTATGTTGACGTTTTAAGCATGTTTTTCAGGTCAATAAGGCACGAGGTGCGATGATACATTGGAAGTCAATAATTGAAGAGTCAACATTTAAGATTTGGGGTCTTATTACATTTTGGGGACAATTGTTATAAACCGGAATCTTTATTTATATTGTTGAACAATTTGAAGCCATGGGCTTATGTAACAAACAAGTATTTTGTTAATCCAATGTATCTTTTTCAAACAACACGTTTAGTGGTCGTTCTCATATCTTGTGATATTGATCCATAAAGTAACGCCCTCGGATATTCAACATTCCGCTGCATACTCAGATTTAAGGGTGTTACATAAGGCTTCTAGAAGATTACTTTTATCCAAAGTAAAATCCAAAACCTTCCCTCGTCGTTTCTCTACGAGGCGTGAATTGAGAATCGAGTTTAAGTTCGTGATCGCGTGTTTGAATGATTCAATGATTTTTTTGATTCTAATTCTATTTCTACAAATAATATGCAAAATTAACTAAAAGCAAGCTAAAGACGAAAGCAATTAAAGTTAAAACACGAAAAACATTAACGAGATCAAAACCCGAGCTTTAAAAAAACTAAATCTCTAAATTTAAACCCTACAAAAGCAAATTTAATTTTTAAAGGTCCTAAATGATAAAAGAAAATTAAAAAAAAGAATTATATTTTTTGACTTTTATTTAATTTATTATGAATTAAAAACGGATTTCATCAAAAAAATGCATTAAAAATATTAAACTAACTTAAAAAAATCTGGAAAAATCACAAAAAGTACTTTTAACTATGCTAATCCTAGGAAAAATAAAATGGGCCAACCAGCTTATCTCAATAAGCTGGAAATAAGCCTAAAAGGGCTTATGGCTAAAACTAGCAAAAAGGGTTAAATATTAAATGGTTTGAATGTATAATCGAAAAAGACCCCAGGGCAGTTGGTGAGTGTGTGGTGTGTTGAGGCTTTGTGTGTGTGAAGGGGAGGTCACAGGTTCAACCCCTGTGGCTTCCCTTTTTGTAATTTTTTTTTTAGTTTTTTTTTTAAAAACCTAAACTATAAGTTAAAATAAGAAGCTTTTAAAAATGACTTAATGACAGAACTGATTAATAAGCTAGAAATAAGCAGAAAAAAGGATGATAGTTTAGGCTTTAAGCTAAGAGACTTTTTGCTTAGACTGTTTAGCTATTAAAAACTAAATAAGCTAAGGAAACAACAAAATAAGCTGCTTTTAAACTTTAAATCCTAAACTGAAAATGCTAATAAGCTTAAATAAGCTCTAACCTAAGCTAAAAAGGCTAAAAGTACTATAAACCTAACCGAATAAGCAACACTAAACACAAATTACGAAAATCCAATAAGCCATAAGCTAAGAAAAGAAAATACGCTTTTTGGCAAAAAATATCACCCAAACAGCCTAAGGGGGCACTTTTTAGCTTATTTTTAAAGGCCTTAAGCTATCCTTATGGCTTGATGAACTAAATAAAAATCAAGCTTATACATTAAGCTACAAGAATCAGCAAAGAATAAGCAGTTTGAAACACATATAAGCTATGAACAAGGCTTATGAAAATGGCTATCAAACTTAGTATATGCTGAGTTTTTTCAACTTTTTGTAAAGACAAAAGGGCTTACTGCAGGCCTATTTTTAAGCAAGTAAAGAAGCTCTAACCCTCTAAATAAGCTTAAACAGATGAAGACCTATATCTAATGAACTAATGCTAAGAAAATTAGAACCTAAAACAAGCTTAATCTAACCTAATTTTGCTAAAGAAAATGGGACTTTAAACTTTTGAAAATGAGACTTAATGACTTAGACAGGTTTTGACTAAAACACAAATCATAAATTGCACTCTTATTACAACCAATTTCTCTGCATTTTAAGCTATAAACAAGCATAAAAATGACACCAACAAGTCACTAATAAGAACCTAAGCAAATAGGCTAAACTACAAAGCTCAAAACCCACAGATTCAAACCATAACTTCTAAATTCTTTTAAAAAGAGTTTTAAACCTTAAAAACTTTTGAAAACTAATTTTAAGAACTTAAAAGAGCTTGTCAAAATTGGCTTTTAAACCAAAGTGGACTCAAGCAGTATTAACATGAGTTAATACTGCTTATGCCAAACACCCCTTAAACTTTTCAGAATCCATTTTAAAGCTTAGACAGGTTTAGAAAACTTATGAGAACTCAAAACAGATTGAGCACAAGGTAAAATAAAGACAAATCAACAATTATATCACAAAATTAAGAACTTAAAATAAGCAAACTAAATTAAGCAGTTTTAAAGCAAAATAAGACAGTTTTAATGAAAAGCATAAGTAAATGACATTCAAGCAATAAGAAAGAATAAACAAGCAATGAATAACATAAGCAAGCAATAATAAGCAAAAATAAACAGTAAATAAGCAGTAATAAGCAATAAGCAGTTTTAAGCAAAAAATGAAAAAAGAGAGTACCTTTCCCTTTGCTCTAAACAAAGGGAAAATAAGCTCTTAAGAACCATGTCTACAAGCTCCAGCTTATCAAAGGTAAGCTGGTAAAACCCATAAGCCCTTCCAAGTTTGGCTTATCATCCATATAGCTTTTTGAGTGAGTTTTAGTGAAAAAAGACTTAAGCTATATAAACTATGAAAAAGTTTATATAACTTAAGTGAAACAGCTTAAGTAACAAGTAAAACAGCTTAAGAGAGCTTATAAAACATTTTTATAACATAAAATGCATTAACATAAAAACAGGATTTTAACATAAAAACTTAAATTTTATTAACTTAAAAACAAGAGTACAAGACTTTTAAAAAAAGTACAATAAATTAAACTTAATATAAGCTAGAAGATTAAAAAAACTACTTTTTAAAAACTAGATGCTCTTGGCTGCCAATGGTCTTCTCTTTTATAGCCGAATGAGAAGGTTCTAGGTCTTGAGGGTGTGTTTCTTGTGTGAGTGAGCTCGAAGTCTTCATCATAGTCCTTCATTTTGCTTTGGCTCCAAGTTCTTGAATCATAGCCATTGAATTTGGTCCTTGTCTCATCAACGAATCAAAAAGTAGAGGTTTGCCAAGGTGGAATTAGAGGTTTGTGAAATGGGGTTGAGTTGTGAGAGTGATGGGTGTACAGTAGGGTCACAAGGATAGTGATGGGTTTTTGGGGAAGAAGGATGAACAGTGACTTGGCGAGAAAAGGTTTAACTGGGTTTTGGGATAATAGAGTTAACCGGGGTTAATGGTTAAGGGTATAGGAACTAACCATGTTAGTCCCTAAGGACTAACAGTGTAAAAATGTTAGGGACTAATGGTGAAATCCCATAAGGACTAATGGTGTTAACGGGGTCAAGTGTATTGGGCTCATAATAATTTGGTCGGGTTAAGTATAGATTGGAATTTGGCCTTTTAATTATACAACAAGGCTTATTGGGCTGTCTTGGTCCATTAGATAGGTACGGGATTTCCCGATAAGATTTATTTGGTTTGGGCTTCGTCTTTGACTTTTTGACTTTGACTTTTGACTTTTTGACTTTGACTTTTACTTTTTACGCTCTTTCCATTCTCGTGCTCGGTTTTGTCGGTTTTGGCTTCGTTTTTGTCTTTTAGTGAATATACGTTACCTGCACATCATAAATAGCAAAACACACATATTTTTGGCATTTTATGTCTGTTTTTGGTCATTTAGGCTCGTTTTTATAGATAAAAGGTATGTGTAATTAAGCACATACCAAAATCCCCCATACTAAACTATTGTCGTGTCCTCATGCAATGCCATAAGTAAACACTTTAGGAAACCAAGAATCTCAACCCCCCTCGATTATTACCTCGAAAAGTAGCTAAGTGTTCATCAAGGGGAATTAAAGAATCATTAGTTTTGAAAATCCCTGTTTTGACCATTTTTAAATATTTACACTTATTACCACATATATTTTTGTATTTTTCCTTTTTCTCATTTTTTCTACTTTTCTTTTTAAGCAACTAACTTTAAGGGTCACAGAACAAGAAGCACTTTAATCCTAAAATGCCTAAAAAGGATAAATTCATCGTCCCCGATTTTTCACTTGTCCCAAACCAAGCTTAAAAACAAAATCACCGTTAAATATAAGTTAAGATGCTAACACTACACATACTTGTAACTTGTGAAACTTTTCACTCCCGACAATTATTATATATTATGTGAGTGTGCTTATTTCGAATTTCAACCATGGATCAACCTTTTTAAGAAAATTGCAATATTTCTATAACTACGGTTTCTTCTTCATATTTTCTTTAACTCACTCTAAAACTCATTTATAATTAAAAAAATAAGTTAGATTTTAATCAATTTATCATGTATTATATATATATCATAATATATTATATAGTATATGTTATATATATATATGTATATTGTATATATATATATGTATAAAATATGTATATGTATATATTTATGTATTTGTGTATGAATATGTATTTGTGTATTGTTTATGTGGTATGAATATGCTATATGTGGTATGTATTATGTATACTGATATTATGTAATATGTGTACTATATAATGATATGGTGTTGTTTTATGTATATGTGTATATATGTATATCTGTATATGTGTATATATGTATATGCCTATTATATATGTCTATGTTTATATATGTCGTTATATCTATATATATTATTATATATATATATATATATATGTATATATATGTATATATATATATATATATATATGTATATATATATGTATATGTATATGTATATGTATATGTATATGTGTATGTGTATGTATATGTATATGTGTATGTGTATGTATATGTATATGTGTATGTATATGTATATGTGTATGTGTATGTATATGTATATGTGTATATATATGTATATGTGTATATATATGTATGTGTATATATATGTATATGTATATATATGTGTGTATATATATATATACATATATATATATATATATATATATAACTGACAACTTGTTTTTGGATCAAGTTGTGAGAAAATGGTGGCTCCAGGTGTAGAAAATAAAGAGACGAGAATGCATGTCATGAGTGAAATGAAGGCCTAGAGAATAAAAGAGTGTATTACATTGATTAGGTAAAAAGGTGAATTAGTTATATAACTGTTAAATATGAGATAGATAATAATTTAAAACATTAAAATTAGTATAAATATAATTTAATTTATTTTTGTATATATATAAGAATTTAAAAGTTTGAGAAGGATATTGACGTAATTAGGAAAGTGAGAAAGATATTGATATAATATTGAACTTCATCAAGGATACAGATGTAAATCTCCCAAAGGAAAAAATGGCAAGTTGGATGCCTTTTCAGACAGTTATTATATAATTAAAATATGTAATTCATGTTTTTCTAGTTATACGGTTAGGTTTAATCCAACTTTAATTTAGTTTGGTTCAATATTCAGTTTTACCCATGTTTTTCCCTCTTAGTTAGTAAACAATAACTACAAAGTTATCATTTACTAACTCATGGCTTGTAAGTAAAGTAATGTATTTGTTCTTTGAACAAGTTTTTTGTGAGTAAAGATAAACAATAAGTAAAAGACACAAAAATAACTTTTCAACGTTTAACTCTTTTTATTAAGAGTTATACCCCATTGTATGCGGAACTAAAATAGAGATTGAATGACAATGTGTGTGTGCGATCTCCTCACTAACAACTTTGTATAAACCTAAACTATTATGCAAAGCTGACTACTATGCTAACCAACTGAGCTCACTCAGGGACTTAGTAGATTTGGAGGAGTAGGTATTTGTGAAAGATACGACTTTAAATGCACAAACTTAACCTACTCCTTTACAAGATGTTTTCTATTTATACTACTTAGGTAGGATCAAACCTATATGGGTGATAAATGTGTGTCCTAATGCTAATAGGCTAGTACATATTGTACACCTTTGTCTCTATTACATTTCTATCCTAATTATGGGACAAACACACTTTCTAAGATCAGTACTGACACTGACCCTGTCTTCATACCCTATTTAGGATAGTTTGACTTCAGGCAGATAAGAGCTTAGACTTATCTGTTTCAAACTATCCTGCCTATTCTTTAGTCTTTCGTCTTTAGGGTTTTCTAGTTGTTGGAGATCGTATGGAGTTTAGTGAGTCTATTAACACAACTCACTAAACCCATCACCTTCTTCTTTGGCTCATGCTTCATTCACTGAGAACTACCTCACTGAATGCTAGAGACTTTCTTATAGACTCAGGCTGAGCATCTTGAAGGCAACTCACTGAGTGACTATTCACTCAGTGACCTTGAAATGTTAAAGGTTATTAACACTTAGGTTATTTTGTATTCAAATCCTAAGTTAAAGATTATTGGGCACTGAATTGGCCCACTAATATCCCTCTATTTAGATATAAATATAGCCTAAGTGTTTTTCAGTATGAGTGAGTAACTACAACTTCTTCTCACACTGAGTCTAGAAAGCAAGTAAAGGATACTTGTAACTTAAAAGTACTTCATTGATCGGGGATTACATTTCCTACCAATCTATTACAAAAGATAATCAAAATATTACATAATTACTTAGCTAACTTGTATCCAACTAATTCCATCTTTACTTTCTTAGATTGGAGCTTCTCTTGATCAAGGTGTTCTGCAATCAACTTCTTCAGCTTTAGGCAGAATCTAGCATTTTTTAGGGTCTTGGTCATTGAGGCCATCACTAGATATGATACCAGAGATTCTATTCCAACCTTGTGAATCTCATTCCATCTTTGGAAGGCTTGATCACCAAACAC
This sequence comes from Tanacetum coccineum, assembly GCA_026074375.1. Lineage (NCBI taxonomy): Eukaryota > Viridiplantae > Streptophyta > Magnoliopsida > Asterales > Asteraceae > Tanacetum > Tanacetum coccineum. The sequence continues at coordinate 16,461 of BQNB010005994.1, forward strand.
ATTAGTAAAGAAGATCCCATACTCAGGTTCTTCAATAACCTTATTATTCACAAAAGGTACACCTTCAGGGAGACTCCGATTACATTCCAACCCAGGCACATTGATTTTAGGTTCCAATTCTACGTTCTTCCTCTTTCTTCTTGAGGATTGAGATGGAGCTTGTTTAGGGATAGGAGCAGGAAGAGCGGACTGAATTCTAAGCTCTTCAGGTATCTTCTTCAGTCTTTCATACCTCTTTCCCCAAGGATATCATCAGGTCTTTGACAATTATGTTCTTTTTCTTATGAATGATTGGACCTAATTCATCTAACTCAGTGACTCCAAAATTAAAGAACTTAAATGAGCTATGAACCTAAAGGTTTCTTTTGTCATTGTTTCTAAAGACTATGAGTACTGCTGGTTTAGAGTTAGGATGAATTCTGACATCTGTGATAGGCTCTGGTTTGTGTCTGTTGTAAATAGTCCACATGTACTTCTCAGCTCTTTTCTTGTTGAGCTCCATCAGCCTCTTGACTTTTTTAAATGCTCTCTTTTGAGGACTTGATGTTTAGCATCTTGGGCTTTCTTGAATTTCTCACCTGCTTGTGCATTGACAATTATCTTAAGGTCAAGTCCAATCTTCTCATCCTCTTCCTGAACAACTTTGATCACTTTAGTCTTGGTATTTTCAAACATCTTGGCTTCTTTAGCAACCTTCTTGATCTTATCCTCCTTCTTTAAGTGAGCATTGATTTCATCATTGTTGAGATAGTGCATCTTTTCATCAATCATATAAGGAACCCTGATAGGTTCATCGGGGTCCTCTCGAAGAACTTTTGATGCAGGCACAAGCTTCTTTGTGATAGATTCTAGTTGTTCATTAGTAGCAATACCCTTTCCTTCTTATTGAGTGATTAGAGTAGTTTGTTGAGGAACAAGGATTTCAAGGATGGGATCCGTAAGTGGAGGTTGATATTGGGTCTTCTGATTGGTCTGATAGTTGATATTGGAACTGCTCTTGTTGGTTCTTCCTCAGCTTTGTCAGACTCAGCTTTCTCAGTATCATCCTCTATAGTAACATGTTGCCCCTCAGTGTCAGAAGGAGGTTCTTCAATGTCAGCCTGTGTGACATTCTCCCCCTAACATTTACTGGTCCTTCAGTGATAGCAAGTGTTTTTTATGGCACACTACTTTAGGGGGTTGAAGACTAACCTTTGAATGCCTGATAAATCTCTGTCATCATTAATTTGATGTCTGAAGTGTCTAACTTGAGGGAAGAGATTTCAGATTTGATTTCAACTTGAGAACTTTCAATAGTTGTCAACTTAAGACCAAGATTCCAAGTACCCCGACAATGGAGGAAACACAGGGCGTAACATTTTGATTACATTACACAAGATACAAGATATACCATGATTCGTCACAAGAAAATTTAGTTTACATTGTTATATTTGATGCGGTCTTGAAAACAAGGTACACATGTCTTTAGGAAAACGTCTTAGTCAATGATAATACTTGAACTCCATTTACCTTCTGTTAAAAAGCTGATCACACCTGAAAATGATACTCTAAAAGGGTCAACATAAAGTTGGTGAGCTCGTAGGTTTTGATGTAAACCCAGTTTTGTGCTAATGTTTATGTAGTGGACAATTGTGCAATATGAAAACAGAATGCATGCATTTGATTTAGACTTCTAACATAGCAATCCCATGCTATAATAGTGTTTGATTTCCACATAGCAAACCCATGCTATCATTGTGTTTGAATTTGATTCATAGTATATCAATGATACCAACCATTCACAATGGTCTGAGCGCTTATAGTCCTCCGTACCTAAAGCCTACCAGCTGGATCTAAACATAGGTCGGCAAATAGTTATATGTATGTAGTGTTGAGCAGAAGTCCACATAAAACTTTGCATGAATTGATCTCATAGCATTCACATAGCAATTGACATAGAATCTACATGGCATTCATACACGTAGTCATAAGCACATAGCATTGTCCAAAATGAAATAGAAGTTTTGCACAGATGAAGAGCATTAAAATGAATTTGAGTGTCATTTTCCCCCAACAGAAAAAGAGTTGAAAAATAGGGCTACAAGAACTCACCTCAACAAGATGATAGTAGCTGAACTAGATGATCTCTAAGTAATTGCGCAACGGTACCCAGCCATGACCTGGTAATAAGTTTACCTTAGTGATATGTTTCATGATAAACGACTTGTTGCACAAACGTTTGTATTGCTGTTTATGAATTTTTTTTGCATAATTGTTATGATGTACTTTGTTTTCATGGTTGTATGGTAACTAAGTAGTTTGACTCGATAAGTTTGAAATCCACGTAAGATGTACGATCGAGGAATGAAAATAAAAGGGATGAGGATTATAGTGTCACGAATAAGAGAATACGAATTTAGAATTCGGAGTCGAATACGTAAGAATAATTATTGAAGAGCTTGATAATTAAGGAAATAAGGGCTTAGATGATTATGAATATAAAACCAAGAATTTAAATATATTAGATTGTTAATACAAATAATGTCTAAAAATGTTATTTATATTTTTCAACCTCTCAATGTTTTGATAATAACAAAATGTAAAACGTTTACTATAAAATTAAACGTTTACAAATTATTAATCGTAAAATTCCATTTCTAAAATTAGTAATCACTTAAGGTATGAACAAACAAATCATTAAGCATGATTAGTAATCAAGAAAATATTTTTCTCTTATCCATTACATTTTTACAAAAGAATTTCAAAAAATTAATTATACAAAATATTTTCTAATTAAAAGAAAATTGCAAAAATCGTCCCTAAGGTTTAGCCAAATTGCATGTTTCATCCCAAATAGTTTGAAAGTGTAAAAATCGTCCCTAAGGTTTAGCCAAAGTGCAAGAATCGTCCTACGTAGTTTAGCCAAATTGCATATTTCGTCCCTAAGGTTTAGCCAAATTGCATGTTTCGTCGTTAACCAAGGACGATTTTTTGCAAAATAGTTTGATTTTGGGACTATTTATGCACTTTCAAACTATTTGGGACGAAACATGCAATTTGGCTAAACCTTAAGGATGCTTTTTGCAATTTACTAAAAGTTTTATTAAAAACTTAAAATTTGAAATTCAAATTTTCCCTCTAAAATGAAAGGTTCCATACCAGATACAACCTTCCCCACAAAAAGACAAAAAAGGGAGCGTAGTCTACTGACCGTTGGATTTTTCTGCCTATAAATACTGCTTCATTTCTTTGTAGAAAATTAGACCTCTTAGCACAAAATTTTCAAATAACTTTCTCTCTCCGAAATCTTATTTCTCTCTCTAAATCTCTTGATCACTAACACTCTTAGATCTTGTTTCAAGTGATCTAATCTCTTCTTTCTCATTCAAGTGCAAGAGAAGAACATTCGTATTCGCCAAGAAACGAATTGTTATTTAGTGATCTCTCTTCTTTTCTTCTAAGTACCAAATCTCTATTGTAATTATCTTGTGTATTTGTGTGATTCGGATTATGTGTAAATCCGATAGTGTAGATCTAGTGATTGTTTATTGATTGTGAAGTGGTAGATTGGTTCTAGCTAAGATTAGGACTCGACATTTAGCTTAGTGTCAGAAAATAACGTAAGCGGCGTGCAAAGGGTTTTCTCCGCCTAAAGGGAGCTTGTTGACATAGTAAAATCTCGAGTTGGATACTCGGGGAGTGGAGTAGGGCGAAGAGGTGCTTCGTAGCCGAACCACTATAAAATCTTGGCGTCTTGGTTTGATTGTTCCTTTCCTTACCTCTTCATATTATTGTCTTTGTATTTAGATTTTTGTTTAGATTGCTTTATCGTTTGTTCATATTGTGATATTAGTTAAACATAAACTGGTAATATAAATATTTTAACAGCTAAATTTTAAACGAAAAACGAAACCTGTAAATATTTACAACCCTCTCCCCCGTTCTTGATTTCTCAACAATGGTATCGCATGAGCCAAGGTCACTCATGATTTTAAAATTTACTGTATTTTAAACATGGGATCTGATTTATAGAATTTCGATAAATATCTAGAAGGGCAAATATGCAATGGACCACTCTTCTTTGAAAAGTGATAGTTTTAGTTAATGGAAAAATAGATTCGAGACATATGTTAAATCAAAAGATCTAGATCTTTGGCATGTTATTACCAACGGTGATTTTTAACCCATTCAACAAAATCCAAAAAACAAATTAGATGAGGTTATCCCTTTTGAAAAATAAAGCGATGATCTTAAAAAGAGACTCACAAAAAATAATGAAGCTAAAATGGTCATTTATAATGCTTTGCCTTGAAAAGAATTTGAAAGAATTTTCATGTGTAACATGGCAAAAGAAATTTGGAAAACTTTGTTAATCACCCATCAAGGTAATAATCAAGTCAAAGATAATAAGATCGACCTTTTGGTTCAACAATATGAACAATTCGTCATTTCCGAAGACGAATCTATAGATAGTGCTTTTGCTAGATTTAACACTATTATTACTAGTATAAAAGCTCTTGATGAAGGTTATTCTAGCAAGAACTATGTTAGGAAGTTTCTTACGGCTCTACATCCTAAATGGAGAGAAAAATTCACGGCAATTGAAGAATCGAAAGACTTAACGTCAATATCTCTTGATGAACTTATCGAGAACCTTAAAGTTCACGAAATCATCACCAAGAAAGATTCTGAAATAGTCAAAGCAAAAGTTAAAAGGAAATCTCTTGCTTTAAAGGCTAAGAAAGAATCTAGTGATGAAGAGTATTCATCGTCCGGAAGTGAAGACGAAGAGTACGCCATGGCGGTAAGAGACTTCAAGAAGTTCTTTAAAAGAAGGGATAGATTCGTTAGACAACCTCGGAACGACAAAAAGACATTCCAAAAAAGTCATGATGACAAGAATGGTAAAAGTGATGGAAAATGATTTAGATGCAGCGACCTGAATCATCTTATTGGAGAATGTCCAAAACCACCGAAAGACAAGAACCAAAGAGCATTTATCGGAGGTTCTTGGAGTGATAATGGTGAAGAAGATGATGAGAAAGTCAATAACAAAACGTGTCTAGTAGCTCAAGCATCAAGTGAGGTATGTTCTGAATCCTCTTACTTTAGTACTGAAAACTCGTCAATAGATGATTTAGTATTAGATAATGAATATGATAAACTGTGCAAAATGAGTTTAAAGATAATCACTAAAAACAAAAGATTAAAAGCCGCTAGAACTAGTTTAGAAAAGGAAATTAGTATTCTAAAAGAAAAGGTGTCTACACTCGAGAAAAACAAGGGAGTTGATCTCGAATGTGTAAAATGTCATATGCTTAAAATTGAAAATGAAAAGCTTAAAGAGGAAGCTCTTAAACTAACCAAGTTTGAAAAGAGCACACATTGCTTAAATGAAATGTTAAATAATCAAAAACCCTTCGGAGAAAAGTTAAGTTTAGGGTTTAATTCATTTGAAGCATCATCTAGTGGAACTAAAGAAATAAAATTTGTGAAAGCCCAGAAAAAGGCGTCCTCTGATGGAGGTCCCATAAATATGGGCGGCCCCCTTAATGTGCAGGCGGCCCCCAAAGCAAATATGGGACCGCCACCAGCAACTACGCTTGGATCTGAGAAAAGTGTGTCTTTTCAAAAATCTATTTTGGGTCCTAGACCAAAACACATAATAGTAAACAATGTTAAAGTTCCCGTTGCTAGTGATAATGAAGTTAAACAATTTTATAAGCCATTATCAAAACCCGGAGTTGGATTTTTAAAACCTAATTTTAGATCAAAAACTCCACCACCTAGAAGAGTCATCAATAATTATCCTCGTCCTAAGGCACCACAACCAAAAAGAAACATTGGTCGACAAAATCAACTCGTGGCTTTCCCGTAACTTGGAACAACTTCCCACGTCAAAGTTACATGCCATGAGAAATGTGTCTTCCATTTCCACATCCCAACCAATTGCATCAAATGCAAGGGATGTTTAGCACTAACAACTTTGGACCCATGAGATATTGGGGACCAAATGTTTGAGGTGTTGCCTTATATAAATAGATATGCCTTGGAGTCGACTTGGAACCCGATGAGTGGATAAAGGATAGCGGATGCTCCAAACACATGACGGGTAACCGAAAGCTCTTCTCAAGCTACAAGGCATACAACGGAGGTAATGTTATTTTTGGTAGCAATCTTCGCGGTAACATCATTGGCAAAGGTACGATTTCTAATGACTCTCTCAAAATAGATAATGTAGAACATGTTGATAACTTAGGATTTAACTTGCTAAGTATAGGACAAATATGTGATAATAAGTGTAGAGTAACTTTCTCTGAACATGATAGTGAAATCACTAAGGATGGTAAGGTCATAGGTAGAGGTATTAGGAAGAAAGGCTTATATGTGATGAAATTAGGAAATAAGCCTAAAGACCAAATTTGTCTAGCAACGATTGATGAAAATTCCACGTTGTGGCATAGGAGATTAGGTCACGCAAATATGTGTCTCATTCAATCGTTAGCATCTAAGGAATTAGTTAGAAACTTACCTAAGCTTAAGTTTGATCAACAAACACCTTCTGTGATGCTTGCAAAATAGAAAACAAGCTCACGCCAAGTCACAAGGGCTAAGAATTAGTCTAAACGGACTAGATCACACTCTTGTGAAAAATCACAAGTTCTAATGGTTAGTGCAAACAACACAGTCAACCTTTTCAAAAAAAGAAGATATTATCTGATTTAAGTATGTGGCTATGTATAGTTTGTGTTTATATATAAAATCTTCTCCTTTCACAAAAAAAAGTAGGTGTGACATTAAGCTCTTTGGGTTAGTTTGATGATGCTTTTCATGAAGACCTATATATATCATGCACGTATGATCTATAAAATGAATTGAAGTTGACAATTCTTGTAAAAAAATTATTTGACTGCTATCCTTGATTCAAATGTGATACTTTCGTGCTAAGCTTAGTCTAGATATGGTTTATACATGCAATTTATATTACTAGTTGGTTACTCGCGCATAGCGGCGACAATAAAAAATTTACTAAGTCAACTCTTTACTCAATTTCTTACCCGCTTAGTAATTTCGTTTCACAACACTTTGAATGTATGTGTTCGTTGTATGTGTTCGTTTGGGTTTTCCGTAGCTTTTCCGCAACACTATATTAACATTATCATTCTCGCATGTAAAAAGACAACACTCTCTCCGAAAGTATATAGTTTTAACGTATCAAGTTTATATTTATTAAGGTTAAAGTTGTAAAAAAATATAAATCAACACAAAATAAACCCACTAAAAATGTAAAAAACAAAAAAATATATAAAAATATATCAAAATGGATGTTGAATTAAAGAGCACAAAATTTTAAAAAATATGGTGAAATTAGATCATAATAAAATTAAATTGATAAAAAGATATTTCAATTTGAAAATAAAGGTGATTTTTTAATCAAAAGGTGACACATGTCACTTTATAATGTGGTTCTTTAAAATGAGATGGATGGTCAAGATTGCACCTCCTTATCTTAATTTTTATTGGGTCCCACATTATAAATGCTTTATATAGTAGTATAGATATATTAACATTTCTAAAAACAAAATTAGCATTAAAAGATTGAAATCCAAATAAAAAGTGTTTTCTAATTAAGATCTATCCAAACATGATCTTTCTTGTGGTTTTGTAGAGAGACTTGCGGAGGACAGGGGCGGCGGCCCCACAGAGAACAGCCGCGGCAAGCCGAGTGGCGAAGAACAGCAGCCAGTGACGGATTTAGGGTTTGGTTTGTATAAATCTTAAGGTTTTAGGCTTGGATTTCATTTTGTTTTATATGAAGTTGTGATTGTTGATTTTAAAGATGGTTATGAAGTTAGAATATTTTTGTTACAGATGACATGAGGGTGAGGTGGGTTGTGGTGATGGGTTGAAGATGATGATGATGGAAATATAATAATTTAGGTTTATACAATATGAGTTAAAGTTTAAGAGTTTAGATATTTATTAGTGACAAATGGTTAAAAGAACGTCTATTGATCAGATGTTTTTAGATGAACTGGATGATGTTTTAGATGAAGGTTCAAAGAAAGGATCGAGTATTTTTGTGGTTTGTGATTTAGATGATAGTTGATTCTTATAATGTTTTTAGTTTGTTGTTTTAGTCTGGATTTTAATAGTCTAATTAATTTTATTATATATAAAAAATTATAATTATTAAAAGAAAAAATAAAGAAGGTTGAAGATGAGGGTATTTTAGTCATTTCAGTTCGACAAATGACTAAAAAGTGAAACCCAAGGTTTTCCAGTGGGGGGGGATTGGGGGGGGTTTAAGGGGTATATATATAAGGGGGGGGGGGGGGGTTTTTTGTTTTATTAATGTAAGAGTGTTTTGATATAGTACGATTTCTCGCGAAAATAGGGCATGTGTGGCAACACAAATGTGTTTGGTGATATGTCCCTGGTGAATGAGTAAAATATTAAGAAAGTTGAAATCTAGAATGATAAGTGATATAGTGGGAGGTGGTACCGTTGGTCAAAGATAAACGGTTATATATTCTGCACACCATATTTGGATTGGTTTGTTTGTGTGGAAAGGCGCGGCACACCATATCTGAATTTGGGGCAACAACCATCAGACTGCTTTCTATGCGAGTCTTTGCTTTTTGTTAAAGCATCAGTTATAATGGTGTCATAGCTTTTAAGTCATACGTAAAAAAAGGTATCATCTTATCATTTTTTCTCATGACACTACTTTTTCACATGACACAAAAACCTCTCTCCCTGGTTGGCACCACAAAACGAGATGCCATGGGAATTTTTTTTTCATTATATAAATAAACAATACACAAATTAACTAAAAGTAAATTTCATTAAAATTAAAACACATTACATAAAATAAAAAAATACATTACATAAAATTAAAAAAACATAATACGTAAAAATAAAGAAAAGACGTAAACATAAAAAGATATAAACTAAACTAGTTTTGTGGTTGATATAAGGCCCATATTCGTGCTTTTTTGCGCATTGATGATAGCCGCGTCAACCAGATCCATCCCGCATGTGTCAACTTGTAGGACTTTCAAGTCCTCCGCTACCTTTTGAGAATTGATTTACTCTACTCTCGTCGAAGTCTCGCGGTCCAAACGTTCTATCTTTACTGCACGATCTAACTCGTATTGTTATTGGAGCATATCTTGAAACACAGTCGGGTTTGAACCGAAACTAGCAGACGATTTTGTAGAATGTTGACTTTTAACAATTCTTTGTTAGTCGGGTAGACGCGGAAACTCGTCATCCCCAAAGAGCTCGAGTTTCTCGTCGGTAACCCGTCCTCGGTTTTGTTTGTGTTTTTCGAATCGGGATTTTTCCACTTGTGCATGTCTTTCAAAAATAATTAAGCGCTCTTGTGCTTAAATTTCGTACCCGTGACACTTTTATACAATATTTCATCCCTTGTCATCCAATCATCATCGTTCTCCCCGCTCATAACCCTCGTTTCGTTCACCAATGAATCAAACCTTTCGACCTCTCGGTTCATTGGAGTCCACTTTCTCGTCAACATGTTCTTGGTACAAACCAGGAATTTGTTTCTTTTTGCTTGTTCATTGTATTGGTCGAGAACTTTGTACCAAAATGTTTCATTTTTTGTTCCGAACCGACATTTGGATCCTCAAATATATGTATGTAACATACCGTCAAAAGCAACTCCTCGTCTTTGGTCCAAAAGTTTCGAGTACCGGCTCCATCGGGTTTCGTTTCACGAGGTTTCTTAGCCATTTTCTTGAGACATTTCTCTTTGTATTGACCGACACCGGGCTCGCGTCGGCTTCTTGTTCTGTGGTTGTTGGGATTGTTGTTCGGAAGAAGCGGGTTGGTTTATATATTTTTGAGAAATTTGGGTATGTTGGAATTGTTGTTGAAGTTGTCATTGATGAAATAAAAGTTGTTCGGGTGAAATTTGAGGGAGATATAGGTTAAAGTTGGTATATTGAGTAGGGATTTGTGGGTATGGAAGTTGAGTGGAGGAGGTGGAATTTGCGGATGAAGGCATGTTGGGATTAGATGAAGAAGACGAGTCCGGTATTTGGTTTTATGGGTCGTTGAGCATATTGTTTATCCATTGTTGGTTGGGATTCATTTCGGTGAGTGCAGTATGTTAATACAAATATTCGTGCAAAAACGATATTTATATTTAATGATCTTCATCTTTTGATAATAACAAATATAATCTCATACTACGTAAAAGTTTACGTAAATAAGTTATTTAGTCGAAAGTTTACTTGACGTCGACAAATCACTTAAGGTATGAATATGACATTATTAAACATAGTTAATGATCAAAGAAAAATATTATCATTTGGATAAACCCTTTCTAATCAAATGATTTAAGTTAACACATGATTAATTATAAGCTAGTTATATTAATGATGTAAGACAAAATAAGATTAACCATAAGTGGAAATAATCTTTCTAAATCTTTTTAAATCTGTCAAAATCTAGAAAATCTTTCCTTATTGGTGATAAGAAATATTTTGTTCTAAAAGAATCTAATAAATTAGTTTAATTAAGTACAAACCAATATTTTATATAGATTTGGAGTTAATCACAAAATAACAAATGTTGTCCCAGCTCCACCCACGAATCCACCAAACAAGGACGATCCAGCAATGGTGGATCCCTAAGTCACACGGCCAGCTGTCCCTGGACAGATTTGAATTTCAAATGTTTGCCTATAAATAGCAACCTTAAGTCTTCATTTTAAACAACTCTTGACAAATATTTTTCACATACATCTTTTATCTTTTATATTATTAATACTTGTTACATAATCCATTACAAGTGAATCCAACTCATTTCACTCTTTAGTGACAACACTCAAGAAGAAGTCAAGCTTCAAGTGTTAATGGTTTAAGTTGTGACATCACGTTTCGTGATAACATTCATCTATATATCGTGTGTTGTGTTGTGTGTACATCATGTTATGATAGGTTAGTATTTAGGCACAAAAACATAGTGTGTTAATAGGTATTCTATCTTCAAATAGAACTCGGTAATTAGCTTAGTACCGGAAAAAGTTTAAGCGACGTGTACGGTTTTCTCTGCCTAAAGGGAGCTTGTTGACATAGTGAAGATAACTCTCAAGTTGGGTACTTGAGGAGTGGAGTAGGGCGAAGAGGAGCTTCGTAGCCGAACTACTATAAATCATTGTGTCATCGATTTGATCTTTCTTATATTTACTTGTTCAATATTTCATAATTATTTATTTACTTATTTGCATCGCTATCCTATACACTTTGTATATCTCCTTGAGTTCACATCAGTCGATAATCAAAGTTTTAATTTGAAACGGTAAAAACTATTCAAGACCCCCTTCTAGTTTCCCAAATGGTATCAAAGCCCAAGTCACCCAAGATCTTTAACGTATAATAGTACATTTAAAGCTTCGGATCGATCTATGGATTCGGAATACATATCCAAAGGGCAACATGCAAAGACCACCTTTTTTTTGAAAGTGATCATATTATAATTAGAAAAATAGATTTGAAACTTATGTGAAAGCAAAATTTTTTTTAGATACTTGGCATATTATCTTGGAATGGGGAGTTTCCACCGGTTTGCCAAAATAAAGCTACTCAAATTTTAGAAGGGTGTTCTTTTGAAGAACAATCATATCGTAAAAAGAAACTTGCAAAAAATAATGAAGCTAAAATGGTTTCTTTATAATGGCTTTAACTAAAAGGAATATGAAAAATTTTTATGTGTAAAACGCTAAAGATATTTGGCAATCGATGTTTAATCACACATCAAAAGTAATAGCCAAGTAAAGGATCATAAAATTGATCTTCTTGTTCAACAATCTGAACAATTTTACTATCCCTGAAGAAGAAATCTATTGAATAGCGGTTTGCTAGATTTAACACTATTGATTACTAGTCTTAAAGCTCTTGATGAATGTTTCATAGCAAGAACTTGTAGGAAGTTTTTTAAGGGCTCTACATCCTAAATGGAGAGCAAAGGTCACGGCGATAGAAGAATCAAAAGATTTGTCATCACTAGTTCTAGATAAGCTTATCAGCAATCTAAAAGTACATGACGTAGTCATGAAAAAAGATTCTGAAATCTATAGAGGAAAAAAGGAAAGAATTAAGTTCATCGCCTTGAAAGCTAAGAAAGAGTCTAGTGATGATGAAATTCGACATCCGATAGCGATGACGAAGAATATGCTATGGCCGTAAGGAACTTTTAAAAGTTCTTTAGAAGAAAGGGTACATTTGTTTGACAACCAAGAAAGAAAAGAAGTCATTCTGACCAAGATGAGAAAAAGTAAGAGTGACTCTAAAATGTTTTAGCTGCGGGGATCCAAATCATCGCATTGGCGACTGTCCAAAACCATCTCGCAACAAAGATCAAAAGGCCTTCATTGGAGGTTCTTGGAGTGATAGCGAAAATGAAGCCGAAGAAAAACTACGATGAAACTTGTCTCATGGCTCAATCGTCAAATGAGGTAACTCTTAACTCTTCTTATTATAATGATAACGCATACTTCATCTGATAATATAGTATCAAATAGATACGATAGCTTGTGTGAAATTTAGCTTAAAATCATTAACAAGATTAAATTTAAAAAAGATAAAAGAGATCTTTTCGAAAAGTGAAATATTTAGATTGAACGAAAAATTAGAAACCTTGATAGAAGTAAAGAAATTGAGATTGCGTGTAAGTCATGTGAAGAACTTAAATCGGAAAACGCTAAACTTAAGGAAACTCATGTTAAATTTGATAGAAGCGCTAATTCACTAAGAGAAATTTAAATAATCAAAAGTCACCTAAATTTTAAAATAGGTGTAGGATTTGATAGTATTAAAGCATCAACAAGCAGAACTAAAATCATGAGTTTTGTTGAATCGTCCGCTGAAAAAGCGATGGACGGATCCACCATGCCTGGATCCGTGAGTCGCACCAATGGTGAAATAGGGACATAACACGTTTTTAGTCCACCCATGTCTTCTAGATCGGATTTGTTATTACTAGGAAGAAACTAATACATCAATAGAATTTATGCTCAAAGAACCGTCTTAAAACCATCTCTCAAAAATCTGCATAGGTCATGTTTAAAACCGAGTCTAGATCGAAAACTCCTCCGCCTAGGAGAAATATCTTCTTCTCAACCAAGACACAACACACTCCAACCTAGAGGAAACAATGAGAGAACCATCCATCAAAACTTCTATCTATGTAAATGGAACCACCAACACTGTCAAGGCCTTTGTACATATGGGAAATTGGTATCCATTTCATATCCCAATCCATTGCAACAAATGCAAGGATGAACAAACCAACATTTTCGACGCCATGAAGATATTGGGACCGAACGCTTGAATTTGTATTTGTTAAAATAGGCATGCTTGAGAACATGCTTGGACCGGATGAGTGGATCAAAGATAGTGGTTGCTCCAAACATATGACCGATAACAAGAGTTTATTCGCTACCTTATAAAGCATACGAACGGAGGTAATGTTGTTTTTGAAGGTAACTTAAAAGGAAAGATCATTGGGCAAAGGTACAATCTCTACTGACTCTCTTACTATAATTGTCCACACCCCGACAATGGCAGAAACACGAGAATGCAACATAATGATCAATCATACCACAAGATATAATATAAAGAAAACTACAATGCATAAACTTCAAGTGTTACGAAGACCATCAACCTCGAACAACCTCGAGTGATGTTCCAAATCACAATCAAATCCATAATCTCTTACAACTTCTAATAGCCCACACAAGGGTCCAAATCCAAACTTAAACCAATAACATCCAAATACAAAAAATTAAACAAACAAGCAAGCAAGACTTCACAGGAAAAATCCACACGGGATACTTCTAAGTCTGCCATCACATATCACCAATTTATTCCTCTTTCACTCTTCACCTGAAAATGAAACGAACACGTCAACATAATGTTGGTACTACATAGGTTTGACCTTAAACCTAAAAGTTGTGCCAATATTTCAAAACAGTGGACAATAGTGCAATATGACAGTGAATATATATGCAAACAAACCATAGCATCCCCGCTAATCAATCACCATATGTCACTTACGCACCTAAAGGGCTACTAAGCTAGACATTAAATTAAGGCAGAGACCACACACAAACTAGGGTACAGGCGTACCCAACCCTCCCGCATAATCACACAAATACTCAGTGTAGGCGTACCATCCTAATCCAAACAGTACATGCAACACATAACATTAATTGCACATAGCAGCTCTGATACCACTTATTGATCCCAATCTGAATAGATCTTTCTAGCCTGTTAAGGGTGGTAGCCTATCTGGATAGATCCAAACAAACTACAAGCGAAATAATGACTATGAAAAATATAAGTTATGCGAAAACTAACTTATATTGCTAAGAAGAACAATGAATGAAACAGAACTTTGATTACTATTAATCTGCTAGGTTACAGATTACTAACTATATATTGGTGAAACTTGTATATGAAACTTATATCTAACTAATGCCGTAGGGTTCCTTTTATACACCAAGGAAACCCTAATGGGCTTACAAAACGTGTGAAGAGATAATGCATATCTATTCCTATAATAACTCATGCATATCTCCTAACAGTACTAACTAGCAGTACTAACTTACTACTAACAGCACTAACTATACTGACAGTACTAACAATGTACTGATAGTACTAACTATTATAACTAGCAGTACTAAATACTTAGTCTATTTTCAACAATCTTTATTAGCAGTACTAAGTCTTCACTAACAGTACTAACTACAACTAGCAACAATAAGTTGTAGAGACTACTGAATCCCAACAATTATATTTTTTTGTCTTTTAGTGAATTTATTAATTAAATACAATAATAAAATAATATTTTATTATTAAAAATCAAAATCATGTTTTAAGTAAAATTTATAAGTATAAACTTTTTACAAAATTTCGACATGACCCATACGTGTTTACAACGTTTTTCTAAGGTTTCAAACCTTAATTTCCAAACACTTTTCACAATTCGACACTTTTCGACAAAATTCCAAAATCTCAATCTTTAACGTTCACCAAAATGTTTTCCCCAAAATAACGATCAATATCACTTCGTAAATACATTTCGCTTTCAAAAAGTCCAACAAAACTCTCAAAATGACCAAATATCGCTTATTGGGCCTTAAGGCCCAACAAGGGTCTATTAGGACATTTATAAGTCCAAAATACTATTTAAGTCCAAAACCAAGGTCTATTTACATATATAAGTATATACTTATATATAGAAATAATCTGGACCACAATAAGCCCTCCCGTTAAGCCGCGGCTCAAATAGACTTATTGGGTCGTGAGTCCATAAACTCCAAAATACGTATATTAAGCTTTAAAATAAGCTAATAAGCTAAGTATCGCTTTTGGTTACTACCATAAGCCTAAAAAATAGTCCACAACATATGTTATAACACAAAAATAATCAAAATCATTTTCCTAGTGACTTTGGGAATTTACACATAGCCTTTAAGCCCAAATAAGCCAAGAAATAGCTTAAAATAAGCCCGAATAAGCTATACAAGCAACTTTTCAAAAATAAGCATTCTAGCAACATATATTATTCAACCATCACGACCACAACATCAAAACTACAAAAACCCTCTTTTTCTTTCTTTTATTACACGAACCAAACACACCCTTTTCTTTCGTTTCGCTTCCAAAAATCAATTTTCACAACGATCAACTTGTACAACTAACATCTATGCATCAAAATAAACCCAAAAGGACAAACAAAATTTAAATTTGAAAACTTACAAGAAAATCTTCAAATTTGTAGATTTCGACACGAACCGGACAACCCAAACGTTGTTTAAATGAATAACCAAACACTAGAATCAACCCCAAATATTTATGTCTTCATGTTTTCTTGATCAAAATTCAAAAATTATGAGTGTGTGTGTGTTGTAGGTGGCGGACGAACTATACACACACAAGAGAAGTGTGTGTTTTTATTTTTTGTAAATGGAATGGATTATGATGAAAATAATTCTAGTGGAAGCATATATGTGTACATCTCTTAGACAAAGGAGCTAAAATTTAGCCTCCTTGTCTCCCTTTCTAACCATAACCGGCCATGGGATCCAAGGGAGTCCCGGGCCTTTCTTCTCGTGTCGAAATCACTTAAAAGCTCGTAAAACTCAACCGTAAAATTTACCCCAAAGTTAAAAAGCATTTTTATTCACCTTAAAAATACTTTTCCATTAACTTAGAGTATTCACTTGCCATATTTACACTTTAAACCCTTCAAAATTCAATTTGGACATTAACGGACGTGTCAGACTCGTTTTTCGGCATTTCTCAAAATTCACGGGTCAAACCACCCGGAATACACATAACACAATAATACCTTTCAAAAAGGATTATTAATCACAATAAACCTCAAATCATCACATATCTCATAAAATCACCACCGTCAACACGGTACAAAATCTGAATAAACTGACAAAAGTCAAATAGTCAAAGGACTATTAATGAAATATTCAGAACACAAAAAGGGCAAAGGTTACATTCTACCCCTCTTAAAAGAATTTCATCCCTGAAATTCAACTACTAACATCACTAAACAAATGCGGATACTTCAATTTCATCTGATCTTCACGTTCCCACGTGAATTCAGGACCACGTTTTGAATTCCACCGAACCTTGACGATGGCAATCCTACTATGCTTCAACTTCTTAAACTCTCTTTCCAAAATTTATACAGGCTCTTCCATAAAATTCAAATTAGCATCAACTTGAATCTCATCTAAAGGCACTTGCAGTGTTGGATCAGCCAAACACTTCTTAAGGTTCGACATGTGGAACGTGTCATGAACACCATTCAACTCCTCAAGCAAATCTAACCGATAGGCCACGGGGCCTACTTTTTCAATAATCTCAAATGGTCGAACAAATCTAGGTGCTAATTTCCTTTTTTTCCCAAAGCGTACCACACATTTCCAAGGCGACACTTTAAGCAAGACATAGTCACCTACAGTAAACTCTAGAGGCTTCCTCCTCTTATCAACATAACTTTTCTGGCGATCACGTGCAGCCTTAAGTCTATCCTTAATCTGCGAGATCTTCTTAGTATTCTCTTGCACTAACTCAAGTCCTATTAACTGACCTTCTCCAACCTCAGCCTACATAATTAGCGAACGACACTTTCTACCATACAATGCCTCAAACAGATCACATCTCACACTAGAATGATAACTATTGTTATATGAAAACTCAACCAATGAAAGATGAACATCCCAACTTCCTTCGAAGTCCAAGACACAAGCTCTAAGCATATCTTCTAAGGTTAGAATAGTATGCTCACTCTGACCATCGGTCTGAGGGTGATAAGCCGTACTCATGTCTAAACGAGTTCCTAATGCCTCTTGCATTAACTGCCAAAACCTTGATGTGAAACGACTATCACGATCTGATATGATTGAGATCGGCACACTATGTCTAGGAACTATCTCATTCAAATACAATCTAGCCAATCTATCTATCTTATAATCCTTGCGCATAGGTAGAAAATGAGCAGACTTAGTCAATCGGTCCAAAATGACCCAGATTGTGTTGTGCCTACTACTAATCCTAGGCAACTTAGTCACAAAATCTATAGCCATTCCTTCCCATTTCCATACGGGGATCTCAGGTTGCTGGAGCAAGCCAGATGGCCTTTTATGCTCAACCTTAATCTTTAAACAAGTCAAACACTTACTAACATACTCAGCTATGTCCTTTTTCATTCCAGGCCACCAATACCTATCTCTCAAATTGTAATACATCTTATTATCTCCTGGGTGTACAAAGTACTTTAACTTATGAGCTTCATTCATTATCATGGTTCTCACCTCACCTTTCAAAGGTACCCATATTCGGTCCAGGTAGTACAAAATGCCATCACTTCTCTGTTCTATCATCTTATCCAAACCTTTCTGCAATCATGTAGATTTATCCACAACCTCCTTCTGAGTTGTCAATATCCTATCCTTAATACACGACTAAAGGTTCATATTAATAGCTCTAACTCTCTTAGGCTTTACTCTTTCCTTCCTACTTAGGGCATCAACCACCACATTCGCCTTACGAGGATGGTAGCGAATCTCACAGTCATAATCACTAAACAACTCTATCCAGCGACGCTGTCGCATATTCAACTCTTTCTTACTAAAGATATGCTGAAGACTCTTATGATTCATATAGATGACACTCTTTATCCCATATAGATAATGTCTCCAGATCTTAAGTGCAAACACGACCGCGCCCAACTCCAAATCATGGGTAGTATAATTCTTCTCATGAATTTTCAACTGCCTAGACGCATAGGCTATCACTTTACCTCTTTCTATTAACACACAGCCTAGTCCTATCCTGGACGCATTACAATATACCACAAAGTCTTTCGGTCTATCGGAAAGAGCTAGAACAGGCGCATTACACAACTTATCCTTTAAGGTTTGAAATGCCAATTCCTATTCCTCACCCCAATCCAAAGTCTTACACTTCTGAGTCAAGATAGTAAGAGACTTAGATATCTTACAAAAGTTCTCAATGAATCTACGGTAATATCCAGCCAATCCTAAGAACGAACGAACCTCAGTTGGAGTTTTAGGGGCTTTCATATTCTTAATAGCTTCAATCTTACTAGGGTCTACATGAATCCCATTACCATTTATCACATGCCCATGAAACTGTACTTCTCTTAGCCAGAATTCACACTTAGAAAACTTAGCATACAGTTTCTCATTTTTGAACAGTCCTAAGACTAACCTTAAGTGTTCTACATGCTCCTCTTGAGTCTTAGAGTAGATTAAGATATCGTCTATAAACACTGTCACTAACTTATCAAGATAAGGCCTACAAACTTTATTCATCAGATCCATGAATACTGCTGGTACGTTAGTCAGACCAAAGGGCATTACAGTGAGCTCGAAATGTCCATAACGAGTTCTAAATGCAGTTTTTGGAATGTCATCCTCATGTACTCTCAGCTGATGGTATCCAGACCTAAGATTTATCTTCAAGAAAAACTGTGACCCTTGCAGTTGGTCAAATAGATCATCAATTCTAGGAAGTGGATAACGATTCTTAATAGTCAATTTGTTCAATTCTCTATAATCAATACACATTCTAAAAGAACCATCCTTTTCTTAACGAACAACACCGGCGCTTCCCAAGGCGACGAACTTGGTCGAATGAAACCTTTGTCTTGGAGTTCCTTGAGTTGTCTCGACAACTCCTCCAATTCAGAAGGTGCCAAACGATAAGGAGATTTTGCTACCGGCGTTGCTCCAAGGGTTAACTCAATCCAAAACTTAATTTCCCGAATAGGCTGTAATCCAGATAGATCATCCGGGAATACCTCAGGAAAATCTCTAACCACAACAATCTCTTAACACCCATCAAAAATCTTGCTTTCTCTTCCAGTCTCTCTGCTAATACTCTAAGCACCTTGTCATCCGTTAGTGGTATCCTCACTACCTTCTCATGGCAAACTATTTCAGCTTTATAATTAGACAACTAGTCCATACCTATAATCACATCAAAACTCCCATGTCCAAAAGGTATCAAGTCGATGTCAAAGACATGACCCTCGATTTCTAGTTTGCAACCCTTAATAACCTTATCTATCTCTACTAGCTGCCCACTAGCTATCTCAATCTCATATCTGAAACCTAAATCGCTGGGTTCTAATCCTAATAGAGGTATGAAAGTAGTGGAAACAAAACTATAATCGGCACCAGAGTCAAATAAGGTAGTGGCAAAATGATTGTTCAAAGTAAACGTACCCATCATAATATTCGGATCCTGGCGAGCTTCCTCTGCTCCCAACATGAATGCCCTACCCCTAGCTTGGTTCCCTTGGTTTCCATGACCCTGACCCCCATTATTAGTAGCAATTTGGTTTGGACGATTTTCTCCCGGTCCTTGTGCCCTATTCCACCTAGGACAAGCTGATCTGACATGGCCGGTACTACCACACTCATAACATGCCCTAACAGTTGGGTTTCTAGCATTGACAGGATTCACATTCCTCGGCAGACATCTACAATCCCTTGCCAAATGACCCGGGCGGTTACAGTTGAAGTATATGCGACAAGGCCCTCCGGGTGCATGGTAGGAGTTGCAGGTGGTACACTTGGGCCAAGTACCCGTATTCTCTCTTCTTACAGGGTTTACAGTAGTAGAAAAAGCATTTCCATTCCTAGTCCTTTTATTATCCTCCCTACCATTCTTATCCTTGCTAGATTCCCCCACATTTCTTCTTTTCTCAACCTTCTTAATTGATCCATTTCTCACAGCCTCATCGGTTAATGCACCAGAAATCTGCACAGCCTTCTGTATAGTCTTTGGCTTCATTGCTGCCACCATCCCACGGATCTGTAGAGCAAGGCCATACACATACCTCTCAATCATCCTACTCTCTGGAGTTACCAAATATGGAACTAACCTAGCCAACTCATGAAACCTATCAGTATACGCAGCATGTCCAGCCCCGACCATGACGTGATTCCACAACTCAGATTCCAACTTTTGCATCTTATGACTAGGACAAAACTCTTGTATCATCATAAACTTAAAGTCATTCCATGACATACTAACAGCAACTTCCCGGCTTAGCGTGCGGATCTGAGAGTTCCACCATGTTAAAGCCTTACCCACAAATAAACCAGCAGTATATTTCACTTTTTGGTCAAAATTACAACTACGCATATCATACACAGACTCCATTTTCTCAATCCAATGATTAAGAACTACATCACTTCCTTTACCATCATATTCCTTAGGGTTACAAGCTAAAAACTCCTTATATGAACAACCTACCTGGTTTCCATTTACTATCATTCTCCTAAACGTTCTATTAATCACTTTCCATTCTGATTTCCATATTTCCATGGTTTACTAAACCAGAGCCACATGGCGGGTAAGAGGTTCTGCAATTGTTAGGCAATGATCATCGAGAAGTCGGGTGCTCCCCCATTGTCTCCTCTACATTCTAGTGACTCCCTCTACACCCCTATTAGCTCCCATTACACTGGTCATTTCGTTGACCAGTCAAATCATCAACCGTATCATTACATTCTTTAGGTCTTCTACCCCTTCCACCTCTACCAACCCGTACACCCGTTCCCCCTCCTAGTGATTCGGCAGTAGGCCGGCCAGCACTTTGGGTTCTCATCCTTGGCGGCATTATCTATACGAGGGAGAACATGGGCAACGTTAGGCAGGCAGGACAGGAAGACTTGGCATATATATAGAATATCTTACTATATATATACAGATATATACATAACACCACCTTACGGTGTCAACTCCGATTTGTGTGAACAACATTATTAAGTATGAGTGAGTTATGATACACTTATAACTACGTTGGTCACCGTACTTATATTCACATCCGTTTCCAGTTCATATTTAATATTGAGCTCACACATTTCAATGACTGACATAACTAAAGCACCAAACTGCGATCACACAAAAGCACACAAAGCGGAAAACACGCAACACATAAGATCTTATACGTAACTAAATGATAGATCTTAGGTTATAGTTTAGGCCAATCCACCTAGTTCTCTATAACCTTGGCTCTGATACCAATCTGTCACATCCTCACAAGGCAGAAACTTGGGGATGCAACATAATGATCAATAATAACACAAGGTATGAGAAAAACTACATTGCATAAACTCCAAGTGCTATGAAGACAAACCTCGAACAACTCGAGTGATGTCCAAAACGCAACCCTAAAATCCACAATCTCTTACAATTATTCAAATACCCACATAGGGGGGACCTCAAAAATCCCAAACTTAAAAAAATTTATTTTTTCAAAAACATCCAAATACTAAAATCAATACAACAAGCAAGCCAAGGACTTTTCACACGAAAATTCACTCGGGATACTTCTAAGTCTGCTATCACAATCACAAACTTTCTTCTTTCAACTTCGCCTGAAAATGATACTTGAAAACGGTCAACAATACTGTTGGGGTGCTCGTAAATTTGACCTTTAACCAAAGATGCTGTGCCCAATATTTCAAACAATTGGACTACTAGTGCTATATGACAGTGAAATATATGCAAACAAATAAGACATAGCATCCTACGCTAGTCAATCACCACATGTCACTTACGCACCTAAAGGGCCTACCAGCTAGAGCACTAATATTAGGGCAGGACCTCACATAAACTTAGGTAGGCGTACCCATCCGCTCCAATAATCACACAAATACTGGGTAGGCGTACCCATCCGATCCAATAATCTGACAACACTAGGTATGCGTACCTATTCGATCCAATAATCATGCATAATATTCACATAACAATCATAAACACATATCTTGTCCCAAAAACAAAACCACATTTCGCACAGTTCAATTCAAAACATTTCAAAACACATTTGAGTATCATTTTCCCCCAACAGAAAAACAGTAAAAAGTGGGGCTACGAGAACTCACCTTAAGCAAGTCTTTAGCAACCAAATCTCAATCACACAAGCAAATGCAACGACGCCGACCGATACCTAGTCTGTTAATGCCAATTTAATATCAAAATTCCAAAACAATCTTTACGTTTGATGCATATAGTTTAGACACATTGTATCAAATTTTACCCTAAACAATTTAGTGGTGTGCTGATTGACGACATATTTCTACAATCATATAAATCTCATTTCCCAGATAATTCATGACTATCTATATTTAGAGAAAATAGATAAGTAATATAAATAAATATTTATAATTTATAATTATTAATATATATCGACAAGTCCATTCGGTAAACCTTATTCACTTCAAAATAATCATAATATGGTTAAAAATGAAACGTTTACTTATAATAAACACATTAGAGAAGTCTTGAGTAAAAATATATTTTTCGTCTTTTATTGAATTTATTAAATAAAAATAAATAATTAAATATCTTTTATTATTAAAAATCTAAAAATCATGTTTTTAGGAAATTTTAAGTAGAAACTGTTTTATGAAATTTTGACATGACTGTACGCTTATACAACGTTTTCAAAGATTTCAAAACTCAAAAACAAAAAAAATAAACCTTATTTTCAACACTTTTTATAAATTCTAACTTTTCGACAAAATTCCAAAATCTCAATCTTTAACGTTTACTAAAACGTTTTTCCCAAAATATCGTTCAATATCATTTCGTAAATACATTTTCACTTTTAAAAGTTTGACCCAAAAACTTCTCAGATCAATCTAAATATCGGTTTTTGAGCTTTATGGCCAAACAAGGGTCACTTAAGACATTTATAAGTCCAAAAATACAATCCCTATGTCATAAAAACCAGGTCATTTACATATATAAGGCATAGTACTTATAAGTAGAAAATTATCTGAACCACAAATAAGCCCTCCATTAGCTACGGTGTTGAAACCTGATTGTAGGCTTATAGATCGTTTTGCCATCTAGGATGTTATAACATTGAATGCTTAATAGAGCACAGTGGGAATAACAAATAACATCGATGTTTATGAACAAGGTTTTAATTCATTAACTTTAAATACTATTCGACTTAATCAGGTCGACTATGAACTATTCAACTTTAATCAGTTCGACTATGCTATTAGATAACTTAATCTACTAATCAGCTAATATTAGACTCTCTTTGGAGAGATTCTAAACTATGATAGTAATTAAAACTATTCACCTTGACTCCTTTTAATATTATAAGGAGTCAAGTTTACATGGAAACTATAAAAGTAATTAATTAGAAAACCATTAAATATTATCTTTGATTCTTTGGACAATTCTGAGAGAATCTTCCAAGTCTTATCTTTTGAGACTTCTACAATGACGACTTTGTCCTTTGGTTTCAATTTTGTTTCATTATTATATTTATTTTGAAATCAACAAATCTGAAATCCTAACATTTTTACCCTATTTGATTTACAAAACAATCTCCATGAATGATACAATACTCTTGAAATGTCACCATCATAAATAGCTGCAAAACCATATAATCTGCTTTCCCTTTTTGTAAGCATCTAATAGGGGTGCGTCATCTTATATTAAGCAACTTGTGATAAACACTTCCCCGTAAGTGGTACATGTAGATGGTTTTAAACATGTTAACAATCGCTTCCCCTGATAGTATGCTAACCATTTCTCTTTGAATCTCGAAATCAGTTGGCATTCAAATAGTAATTATTAGTGAAAAAATCTAAGTGAAATAGTTACATCATCCACTCTCTTTTGTGACTGTTGCCTCAGCCAGGCATCTGCTTGCAATCCTTGGTTTGTACGTAACAAAAAGGTTACCCTTGTCACAAATTGATTAAAAAAAGCCATTGCATCAAATGTCTTCATAATACTCTCCAAAACAAACTATAATATCATCATTGTCCGAGATCCAAGTAACCATTTTGGATCTCCAATACAAATCTTAAACTTTATCATCGTTCAAGATCCAAAACCCGTGAAAAACATGTACTATCCGATATCGGTCAAAGCTATCGGTACAAACTAGCTATGTCGGATAGCACTAACAGTACAAACTGCTTCAACAAGCAGTAGTTAAACAAAACCAAATACTTAGCGACGCTTTATTCTGTCTCAAAACTATCACTAAACTGTAACTAATATAAGTACTCCTTCCTCCCATTCATATTAGTGACACAATTTTCTGTCGCTATTCTGTTACTAAGTCGTCACTAATCCAGCAGTATTAAAAATGCTCTTTCGCGGAGCAAATTTTTAAACTCAATACTCTACTACTATAAGTTCCAAACACGCTAGCAGTACACAAATTGGATCTCATAAACCAAAGTCGAATGTACTATCTGTTACGGCGCCCCTTTCTTGTACTCCAAACTCAGTATTACTCGAGGTTGGTGTTTTTGTGAGAAAATCACACTTGACCACAAATAACGACCAGCTGTTGCTTCTATATTAATGTTGTCCACATCTGCTGCTTTGTTCTTTTATCCACATATTAAAAACATTAATAAAAGTTCTTTTTATTGGGTTTAACACAAACCCTAATGCATCGATTAAACAAGAAACTTCCATGAATACGAAACACAATCAACACCAAAGCTGCTTCCTTCATGTTGTACGCACCATCAACAAAAAAATCGAGGGTTTTTCTTTATAGATTTGTACAAAAAACCCTAATATCACAGATTAGTTTAAATCACCAAAAACAGAAAACTTCGAACCACTTTTTCTTCAAGATTCGACAACAAAAATACCTTGTAACCTTCTGGCTTGTATTCCTTTGAAAATCGCAATTTCAAAACACCTCAAAAAGTACACAACGAATTCTGTTAGGGTTTTAGTAACCATAAATCTTGTAAGCCAGAAACACCAATGAATTCATTAGACACCTTCTTGTGCTCTTGTTGCCCTATGTTGAATTTATTTATTGGGG
Organism: Tanacetum coccineum; assembly: GCA_026074375.1. Lineage (NCBI taxonomy): Eukaryota > Viridiplantae > Streptophyta > Magnoliopsida > Asterales > Asteraceae > Tanacetum > Tanacetum coccineum. The sequence goes on from BQNB010005994.1 coordinate 41,850, forward strand.
TTCTACTTGGGTAATCATCAATCAAAATGATTGACTACCAATGCACGCAGAGTCAAAAACATGATCGAACCCCATCTTTTTCAAAATTAGGGTTTTTCTATCAACACATAAGATCTTGTGGCCTTCAAAAACACCATAAACAAGCAACACGTCACGTCAAAACCTTATAGATCCTAGATATCAAGAGCAACCCACTCTGATACCAAGTTGAAACCTAATTGTAGGCTTCATATATCGTTTTGCCCATCTAGTTATATAACATTAAATGATATAGAGCACAGGAATAACAAATAACATCAATGTTATGAACAAGGTTTTTATTCATAAACTATAAACTATTCGACTTTAATCAGTCGACTATGAACTATTCGACTTTAATCAGTCGACTATGCTATCTAGATAACTAACTACTAATAAGCTAACTATTAGACTCTCATTGGAGAGATCTAATATGATGGATAATAAAACTATTCACACTGGACATCTTTTATAGTATAAGGGAGTCAAGGTTTATATAGAAACTAATAAAAAGATAAAATTAATAAGAAAATCAATTAATATAATCTTTATCTTTGAACCAAAATCTGAGAGAATCTTCCAATTCTTATTTTTGAGACTTCTACATGACGACTTTGGGCCTTCTTGTTTCATCTTGTTTCATTCTTAGATTATTTTTGTAAAATCATAAATTGAAATCCCCACATACGGCTTAAATAAACTAATTGGGCGTGAGTCCAATAGCTCAAAAGTAGCATTAATAAGCTGTAAATTAAGATAATAAGGTCTACATATCGCATTGTTATTACCATAAGCCTAAAAAAATAATTCAACAATTATATAGCATAACACAAAAAATATTAAATCACTTTCTAGTAGAATTGGGAAGTTTTGCGTGGCATATAAGCCCCAAATAAGCCAAAGAAATAAGCTTAAAATAAGCCTAAATAAGCTTAAATTATAAGCTACTATAAAAAATAAGCTATCTAGCAACATATATTATTCAACTATCATGACCACAACATCAAAATTACAAAAACCCCATTCCTTCATTTTATAACCTATGAACCAAACACCCCTTATTTTATCCGTTTCACTTCCAAAAATCGATTTTCACAACAATCAACTTGTACAACTAACATCTATGCATCAAAATAAACCTAAAAGGACAAACAAAATTTAAATTTGAAAACTTACATAAAAATCTTCAAATTTGTAGATTTTGACACGAACCGGACAACCCAAACGTTGTTTAAATGAATACCCAAACTCTAGAATCAACCCTAAATATTTATGTCTTCATGTTTTCTTGATCAAATTTCAAAAATTATAAGAGTGTGTGTGTAGCTTGGTTCGGACGCACAAGAGGGAGAGAAAGAGAGATACTTTTTGTGTGAAAAAATGATGTGTGTTTTTGAATAAAAATGGGCTATGCTAACGGGCTGAATGAGGACAAGGTTCTTAGAAAAGGGCCTTGTAGATTCCTTGTGGTAATCAAAAATAGGTCCAATGGCATCCTACGGAGGGTCTCGGGTCTTTCTTTTCGTGTCGGGATCACTTAAAAGCTCGTAAAACTCAACCATAAAATTTTCCCCAAAGTTAATTAGCATTTTTATTCACCTTAAAAATACTTTTCCATTAACCTAGAGTACATTCACATGACATATTTTTCACTTTAACTTCAAAATTTTGAATTTAACGGACGTGTCAGACTGTTTTTTTTCGGCATTTCTCAACTATTCCACGGGTCAAACTCACCCGCAATTACAAATAACACCGTAATCATTCCAAAAGGGATTATTAATCACAATAAACCACAATTCATCGTAATTCTCATAAAAAATCACCACCGTCAACACGGTACATAATCTGAATAAATTGACAAAAGTCAAATAGTCAAAGGACTATAAATAAAATATTTAGAACACAAAAAGGGAAAAAGTTACATTACTTCCCGAATTGTTAGTGAAAAATTAATTTGTTGTCACACCAATGAACCAAAATCTAGAAAGGTACAATTTGCATAGCCAAGTGCAATCAGAAAACCACACAAAAACATTGTAGATTCAACACCATCTCAAAACACTAACAAAACCTTTTGATGCCTTCTACCGAAATAAAAAAGTGCTACTAATGTTTAGATGGATCAAGCCTAAGAAAAATATAAGGAACAATAGGATCCCGTGACCATCTAGTAGCATACAGGAAAAATAACAAATTAGAAGTCCACCATAGGAATGTTAAGTCTTATTTGAATAAAATGAATCGTCTTTTCGTTTCTAATGCAAATGATAAACTTGTTGTGTTAAATGCGAATTCTGAATATGTGTGTTCTACATGTAATTAATGTTTGTTCTTGATGAGGTGTAATTTTATGCACTTTTTTAGGGGATTTTACCCTTAAAATCATGCAAATATATCTTAAATATGTGCTTAATCATTTCTTTTTGCATTTTTAGCACTTGAAAGACATTTGGAGGGAATATACGTGACTTGGGAACAATTTTAGAAGAAACCGGACAAGATGGCAATTGGGCATGAAGACAAATTGAAGAATCAAGACCATAGTACGGAGACGACATCTGGAAAGCTTGTGACGCGTTCTTGGAGCCATAGCGACGAGTCTGAAGACGGATTGAAGAATCAAGATCAGAGTGTGGAGACGGCGTCTCGAAAGCTTGTGACGTCATTTTAAAGTCATAGCAACAACGTTTGGAAATTTGTGACGCCGTATGGATTAGTCATCATAAAATAAGCCCTAGAAACCCTAGCATGGCGACGACTGGATTAATTGCGATGCCGTCGTGGCCCAAAAATCTTTATATACAAACTCAATTTTACGTTTTTCATGTGCATTCTTAGATAGAATTAGGGTTAGAGTTCGTGGGAGGTCAACTTGTACCAGATTTTAGGAATATTTTAGGGTTTCCCAATCCTTCTTTATCATCCCTAATTGCTTGATTTAATATAATGAAGTTCTTTTATCCCTTATCTTTCAATATGTCTTATTGTTTGATTGATATTTGTGTTTCCTCTATCTTAAACATGCTAGGCTAGATCTTTTAAGTGTTTACTTATGATTGCATGTGAATTGATATGTAGATCTTAATTATATTGCTTTTTGTTGATCTGTGTGCATGTTTAGACTCTAGAACCCTAGTTACTTAATTGTATCAAAGATCTAAAGCGGCATGATTGTGTAGAAAGGATTCCATAGGTAACAGTCTTCATACTACCTTACTCATATGTGGATGATCCCCTTTAAGTATTTTAATGCGCGTATATATCCCTAAGGGCCATGTAATAGTCTTCATACTACCTTGCATGTGTGTTGCCCTAGCAAGTTATCACGTAGACGACATTTTTGTGTAATTCGTCATGCTTCTCGAAAATACTTACATATACATCACAAGTGTGACAAGGCAATAGAGTTAGGAAAAGCGTATCAAGGATCATGCATGATTAAGTAAACACTACTCCCTTATCATATCATTAGATTAGTTTAATTAATAGATATTAGTTCTAAAACCAACCTCTTCAAAACTTGAGATTTTACTTGCTTTTATAAAATAAAAAAATACAAAAATAATCTTCTTTCAATCTCCTAGATCTTAGTTATATTTATTTTGGACATTCACAGTGCTATTCCCCTAGAGAATGATAATGTAACATTTGCCCTTTTTGTGTTTTGAATATTTCATTTATAGTCATTTGACTATTTGACTTTTGTCAGTTTATTCAGATAATGTACCGTGTTGACGGTGGTGATTTTATGAGAATTGTGGTAATTTATGGTTATTTGTGATTAATAATCCCTTTTGGAAGGTATTATTATGTTAATTGTATTCCGGGTGGTTTGACCCGTGAATTTTGAGAAATGCCAAAAAACGAGTCCTGACACGTCCGTTAATGTCCAAATGAGTTTTGAAGGGTTTAAAGTGTAAATATGTCATGTAAATACTCTAGGTTAATGGAAAAGTATTTTTAAGGTGAATAAAAATGCTAATTAACTTTGGGGAGTATTTTACGGTTGAGTTTTACGAGCTTTTAAGTGATCCCGACACGAAAAGAAAGGCCCGAGACCCCATAGGATCCCATGGCCGGATATATGACAAGAGAAGGGGACATGATGGCTTAATTTTAGCTAACCTTGTCTAGAATTTGTACATAAGATGCTTTCCACTCCCCATTTCATCATAATCCTTTTTCATTTACAAAAAAATAAAACACACACAAGTGTGTGTGTGCTCTAGGCGTCCGAACCTAGCAACCATAAAAACACCACAAATTTTCCAACTTTAATCAAGAACGAGATACTACGGGTTGATACGAGTATTTGGGTATTCATTTAAACAACGTTTGGGTTGTCCGGTTCGTGTCAAAATCTACATTTTTGAAGATTTTCTTGTAAGTTTTCAAATTTAAATTTCGTTTGTCCTTTTGGGTTTGTATTGATGCATAGATGTTAGTTGTACAAGTTGATCGTTGTGAAAATTGATTTTTGGAAACGAAACGGATAAAAAGGGGTGTTTGGTTCGTCGGATATAAAAAGGAAAAAGGGGTTTTTAATTTATTATTTAATTTTTTATTATTTTTATAATATATAATTTTTATTTGATCTTTTAATTATTTATTTATTTTTTGTGATCTTTTTTTATTTTTTTTTTATATAGTTTATATTTTTTATTTATATTTTATTTATTTTTCTCTATATATTTTTTTTTTTTATTTATTATTTTTTATATTTTTAATTTTATTTTTTATTATTTTTTTTTATTAGTTTTTTATTTTTATTTAAATTTTTTTTTTTTTATTATTTATAATTTTTAGTTTTTTTTTTTTTTTTATTTTTTTCTTTTTTTTTTATTTAGTTAATATTTTTTAATTTTTTTTTTTTTATTTATAGTATTTTGTTTTATTATTTTATTTTTGATTTATTTTTTTTTATTTTATTTACTATTTTTTTATTTATGTTTTTTATATTTTTTTTTTTTTTTTTTTTGTTGTATTTATTTTATTTTTTTTTTTTATTTTTTTATTATTAATCTATTCTTTTTTATTTATTTTTTTTTTATTTAATTTTTTCTTTTTATTTTCTTTTATAGTGTATTTTTGTATATTTTTTATTAGGCTATTTTATTTTTTATAATTTTTTTCCTATTTTTTTTTTTTTTTTTTTTATTATTGTAGGTTTTTTTTATATTATTTTATTTTTTATTATTTATAAGGCTTTTTTTTTTATATTTTTTTATTTTTTATAATTTTTTATTTTTATTTTTTTTTTTTAGTATATTTTTTTTCTTTTTTTTTATATATTTATTTATTTTTTAATTTTTTTTTTAGTTTTTTTTATTTTTTTTATTTTCTTTTTATTTTTTATTTTTCTTTTATTTTTAGTATTGTATTTATTTTTTTTAGCATATTTTTATTTTTTTATGTTATTTTTTTTGTTTTTATTTAATATTATTTTTCTATCTATATTAGTATTTATTTATTATTTTTTTTTTGCTCATTTTTTCTATTTTCATTTTATTTTTTTTCTTTTTTTAGTTTTTTTAGTTTAAATATTTTATTTTTTAGTTTTTTTTTTACAATTTTTATTTTTATTTTTTTTTTTTTTTTTTTTTTTGTTTATATATTTTAATATTTTTATCATTTTTTTTATAGTTTATTTTATTTTTTTTTTTTTTATTTTTTTTTATTTCTTTTTTTGTTAGCTTATTTTTTTTTATTTTATTATTTTCTTTCTATTAATATTGTTATTTTTTTTTATATTTTATATTTTTTTTTTTTTTTTTTTATCTTTTGTTTTTCATTTTATTATATTTTTTTTTTTTTATATTTTTCAGCTTATTTTTTTTTTTTTTTAGTTTTTTTTTTTATTTTTTATATTTTCTTTTTTTTTTTATTTTTTATTTTTTTTGTAATTTTTTTCATATTTTTTTTATTTATCGGTTTTTAATTATTTTTTTTAATGTATGTCATCTTATATTTTTAATTTTTTTTTTTTTTTTTAGACAATATTTTTTATTTTTATTATTATTATTATTTTTTTTTTTACATTATTATTTTTATATTTATTTTATATTTTATTTATTTTATTTTTTTTTTTTTATTTTTTATAGCTTTATATATTATTTTTTTAGTTGTTTTATTATTTTTAAATTTTTTATTTTTATTTATTTTTTTTTTTATTATTTTTTTTTTTTTATTAATTAGTTAATTTTTTTATTTTATTTTTTTTATTTAGTGCATATTTTTTTATTAGATTTAGGGTTTTATTTTTAGTTATTATTTTTTTATTAATTTTTTTTTTTTAGTTTTATTTTATTTATATTTTTTTTCTATATTTTTTATTTTTTTATTTTTTTATTATATATATAATTAGTTATAATTTTTATTTTTTTTATTTTTTTTATTTTTTTTTTTTTTTTTTTTTTTTATTTTAGATTTTTATTAATTTTTTATTTTATAGTTTTAGTTTTTATTTCTTTAGGGTTTTTTTTATTTTTATATTATTATTTTCCTTTTTATTTTTTTTTTTTTTTATATTTTCTTTATTTTTTTTTTTTTTTATTTTTTTCTTAATTTTAATTTTTTATTATTTAATTATTATATTTTTATTTTCATTTTTCATATTTTTTAATTTTTATTTTTTTTTTTTTATTTTTTTTTTATTTTTTTTTTTTTTTTTTTTTTTTATTTTGTTTTTTTTTATTTTTTAATAATATTTTTTTTTTGCTTTAGCGTTTTATTTATATTTTTATTTTTTTTTTTTTTTTTTATCCTTATTTTAGTTTTTTTATTTTTTTTTTTTTAGTTATTATTATTTCTTTTATTATATTACTGTTTTTTTTTTTTTTATTTTAGTTCTTTTTTTTTTTTTTTTTTAATTAGTTTCATTTTTTTTTTATTTTATTTTTTTTTTGTTATTTATTTTTATTAGTTTTTTTTTTTTATTTATATTATTTGTCTTATTTAATTTTTTTTGTTATATATTATTATTGCTTTTTTTTATTATTTAGTTTTATTATCATTATTTTTTTTTTATTTTTTTTATTACTTGTTTATTTATTTTTATTTATTTAATATTTATTATATTTATATATTTTTTAATTTATATTAATTTTTTTTTTTTAGTTTTTTTTTTAGTTTTTTTTTTTTTTATTATATTTTTAGATTATTTTTTTTATATTTATATTATTTTATTCTTTTTTTTTTTATTTTATTAGGGGGGTTTTTATTATATTATTTTTTATTTTTTTTAATTTTTTATTTTTAGTTTTTTTTTTTTTTTTTTTTATTATCTATTATTTTTTATATTTATTTTTTTTAATAATAATTTTTATTATTTAGATATTTTTTAATTATATTATTCTTTTATTTTATTTTTATAGATTTTAAATTTTTTATTTTTTATTTATTTTATTATTTTATTTATTTTTATTTTGCGTTATTTTTTATATTTGCATTTAAGTTATTTTATTTCTTTATATTTTTTTTTTTTAGCTATTACATTTATTTCTATTATTATTTTTTTTTAATTTTTTTTTTTTTATTATAATTAATTATTATTTTTTTTAATTTTTTTCGTTTTTTTATTTATTTTTTATATCTATTTTTTTTTTATTTTATTTTTTTATTATTTTTTATTTTTTTTTAATTTTTTTATTTATTTTTTTTTATTTTTTTTTATTTTTTTTTTATTTTTTTTTATATTTTTTTTTTTTATTATTATTGTTATTTTAGTTTTATTTTTTCTTTTTATTTTTTTTTATTTATCTTTTTTTGTATTATATTTTATTTTTTTTTTTTTTTTTTTTTTTTTTATATATTTTTATATTTATTTTTTTTATATTTTACTAAATTTTTTTTTTATTTTTTATAGTATTTTTTTTTATTTATTTTTATTTTTTTTTTTTTTATTTTATTTTTTTTTATTTTATTATTTTTTTTTTTTTTTTTTTTATTAATATTTTTTTTAGTTGTAATATCTATTTTTTAATATAATTTTTATATTTATACTTTTTTATTTTATATTTATTTATTTTTTTTTTTTTAGCTTAGCCCAATTTTTTTTTTTTTTTTAGCTTCTATATATTGATTTTATTTTTTACTATATATTTTTTTTTTTTTAATTTATTTTTTTTTTTTATAATTTTTTTATTAGTTTTTTCTTTTTTATTTTAATTTTATTTGCTTATTTTTTTTTTATTAGTTTAGTTTTGTATTATGTATTTTTAATTTTATTAATTTTTTATTTTATTTTTATTTTTAGTTATTTTATTCTTTTATTAATTTTTTTTATTTTGCATATATTTTTTTTTATTTTTTTATTTTTATTTTTTTTTTTTTATTATTTTTTTATGTTTAGACATTTATTTTTATTTCTATTAGTTCTATATATTATTTTTTATATATTAGTTTTTATTTTTATTTTTTTTTATTATTTTATTGTTTTTTATTTTTTATTTTTATTTTATTTTTTTATTTTTTTTTTTATTAGTTTTACTTCTATTTTTTTTAGTTCGTTTTTAATTTTTTTTTTTTTTTTAGTTTTTTTTTTTTTTTTTTATTAGTTTTTTTTTTGTATTTTTTTATTTTTTTATATTTTTTTATTTTTTTTAGTTTTTGTTATTTTTTGTTTTTTTTAGTTTTTATTTTTTATTATTTATTTATTTTTTTTATTTTATTTATTTTTTATTTTATTTTATTTTATTTATTTTTTATTTTTTTTATTTTTTTTTTATTATTTTTTTTTTTTTGTTTTTATTAGAATTTATTTATATTATTTTTTATTATTTTTTTTTTTTTATTACTCTTATTTTTAATTTTTAATATATTTATTATTTTTGTATTTATTTTTTTATTATTTTTTTTTTTTTTTTTATTTTATGAGATTTAATAGTAATTATATTTTTTTTTTTTTATATCCAATTATTTTTAATTTATAATATATTTTTATTTTTAATATTTTATTTTTTTTGTATTCTTTAATATTTATTTTTTTTTTTATTTTTATTTAATTTTTTATATATAATTTTTTTTTATTTTTTTTTTATTTTTATATTTTATTAGGTTTTTATTTTTTAACTTATTTCTTTAATTGCTTTTATTTTATTTTTATTATAGATTATTTTTTAATTTATATATATTTTTTATTATTTTTTTTTTTTTATTATTTTTATAATTTTTTTTTTTTAGTTTCTTATATTAGTTTTTTTTACAATTTTGATATATCTTATTTTTTATTTTATTATATTTATTTTATTTATTTTAGATTTTTTTTTTTTTTTTTTTTTTTTTTTTTATTTTATATTTTTTATTTATTATTATTTTTATTTATTAATTATTATTTTTATATAGTTATTTATTTATTATATTTATTATTTTTTGTTTTAGTATATATTTTGTAATTTATTTTATATTTTATTTTGTTCTATTAGGTTCGTTTTTTAGAGTTTTTTTTTTTTTTTATATTAGTTTGTTTTTATTATACGTGTTCATATAAATTATTTTTTTATTTTTTTATAGTTATATAATTTTAAATTTAGTATTATATTAATTATTTTTATTTAATATTTTTTTTACGTATATTATCTTATTTTTTTTATTTTTTTTATTTTTTTTTATTTTTTTTTTTTTTTTTTTTTTAAATCTAATAATATTTTTTTTATTATTTTTGACTTTTTTTTAATTTTTTTTTTTTATTTTTTTTTTAATTATTATTTATTATTTTTTTTTTTATTTTTATTTATTTTTGTTTTTTTTATTTTGTTTTTTTTAGTTTTTTTTTTTTTTGATTATTTTTTAATTTTTTATAACTTTTCTTTGTTATGATTTTTGTTTATATTTGTTTTTATTTATTTATATTATTTTTTTATATTTTATAATTTTTTTACTTTCATTATTTTATTTTTTTAGTCATTTTTTTTTTTTTAATTTTTTTGCTATTTTTTTTATTATTTTTTTATATTTTATATTTTTCTTTTTTTTTATTATTTTTTTCATTATTTATATTTATTTTAGCTCATGTATTTTAGTTTATTTAATTTAATTTTTTTTTTTTTTTTTTTATTTTTTTTTTTTTTTTTTAGTTTTTTTTATATTTTTTTTTATTGTTTTTATTATTTTAAATTATTTATAGTGTTATTTTTTTTTATATCTTCGTATATTTTTTTTTTTACTATCATATATTTTTTGTCTTTTTTTTTTATAATTTTATCTATTCTTATTTTTTATTTATTATTATTTTTATATATTTTTTTATAATATTTATTTTTTTTTTTTTTTTTTTTTATTTTTTATTCTTATTTTTAGTTTTTTTTTTAATTAATTACTTTAGATTTATTTTTTTTTATTTATATTTTTATTTTTAATTTTTACTTTTTTATTATTATATTTTTATTAGTTTATAGATAGTCTTTTTTCGATTTTTATTTATATTTATTTTTTTTCTTTATTTTAATTATTTATTTTTTTTTATTATTTTTTTTTATTATCCTTTTTATTATTTTTTTCTTTTTATAATATATCTTTTTATTTTATTTTTATTTTTTTTTTTTTTTTTTTTTTATTTTTTTATTTTTTTTATTTTAGTAATTTTTTTTTTTTTTTTTAATATTATTTTTTTATTTTATAATTATTTTTAATTTTAAGCCGTTTTTTTTTTATTTTTTTTTAATTATCTTTTTTTCTTATTTTTTTTTTTAGTCTCTATTTTTTTAGTTTTTTTACTTTATTTTTTTTTATATTTTTTTTTTTTTTTATATATTTTTTTTTGTTTATTTTTTATTTTTTATAGTTTTTTTTTAGTTATTTTTATTTATTTATTTTTTTTTATTTATTTTTAATTTTTATATTTTATTTTTTTTTACTAGTTGTTTATAGTTTTTTTTAGATATTATAATATTATTTAGTATTTTTTTTTTAATATTTTTTTTTTTTTATTCATTTTTTTTTTATTTTTTATTATTTTGTTTTTTTTTTTTTATATTTTAGTTTTAGATTTTTTTTTTTTTTTATAGTATAATATATTTTTATTATTTTTTTTTTTTTCTTCTTTTATTTATTTTTTTTTTATATTATTTCATTTATTTAATTATTACTTTATAATTTTTCTTTTTTTTTTTTTTTTTTTTATTTTTATTTTTTTATTTTTTATTTTTTTATAATTTTTTTATATATTTTATTTTTTATTTTTTTTTCTTTTCATTTTATTTATATTTTTTTTTTTATTTTTATTTTTATATTATTTTATTATTTTTTTTTTATATTTTTTTATTTTTTATTTTTTTTATTATATCTTTTTTTTTTTTTTTTTTTTATTTTTTAGTATTTTTTTAATATTATTTTTTTTTTATTTTTTTTAGCTTTATTTTTTTTTTCGGTTTTTATAGTCATTTATTGTTTATTTTTTCTATTTTTTATTTTTTTTTTATTTATAATTTTTTTTTAGTTATTAGATCTTAAGTTTAGTCTTTTTTTATAATTTTATTATTAATTATTTTTTTATTTTTTATATTATTTTTTTATTAGTTTTTATATTTAATTTGTTTTTTTATTTTTTATTTTATAGTTTTTTATTTTTTTAGTTTTTTTTATATTAGATTTTTTTTTATATTTTAATTTATTATTTTTTATTTATATTTTAATTATTTTTATTTTTTTTTAGTTTTTTTATTTTAGTATTTAGTTTTATTTTTTTATTTATAATTTTTATTTGTATTATAATTTTTATATTTTTTTTTATAATTTTTATTTTTTTTTATATTATTTAGTTTGTTAATGTTATTTTTTTTTGATTATTTTATTTATTTTTTTTTTCTTTTTTATTTAGTTAGTTTTACTTTTAGTTAATATATTTTTTTATTTTATTTTATTTATAAATTCTTATATTTTTAATTTTTTTTATTATTTTTTTTTTTTTTGTTTAGCTATTTTTTTTATAATTTATTTCCAATTATTATTTTTATTATTTATTTTTCTTTTGATTTCATTTTTTATTAATTATTTATTATATTTTTTTATTTTTTTTTTTTTATTATAATTTTAATTTATATTATTATTTATATTTTTTTTTTTTTATTTTTTTTTTTTTTTTTTTTTAGTTTTTTTTTTTCTATTTTTTTTTTTTTTTTTTTTTTTTTTTTTTTTGTTTTATTAATAGTTTCTTTGTATTTAGTTTTTTTTATTTTTTAGTATTTTTTTTTTTTTTTTTTTTTTATTATTATTAATTTAGATTATTTAAATAATTTATTTTTTTATTTATTATATTATTTTATATTTTATACTTTTTTTAGTTAATAAATTAATTTTTTTATTTTTCAAATTTTTTTTTTTATATTTTTTTAGATTTTTTTTTTTTTTATATTATTTTTTATTAATTTTTTAGATTTAATATTTATTTTGTTTTCCTGTGCTTTAGAATTTTATTTTTTTTTTATTATTTTTTTATTTTTTTTTTAGTATTTATTTTATTTATTAGTTTATTATATTATATTTATTTATTATTTTTATTATTTTATTTTTTTTCATTAGTTTTTATTTATTTAGTTTAATTATTTTGTTTTTTTTTTTTTTTTTATTTTTTATTTTATATTTTTTTATTATTATAGATTTTTTTAAGATTTTTTTTAGATTATCATATTTATATTATATGATTTTTTTAGTTAATTTTTTTTAGTTTTATTTTTTTTTTAATTTTTTTCTTTTTTTTTATTTCCATTTTTTTAGTATTTAATTTTTTATTATATTTTTTTTTTATTTTTTTTTTTTATTTTTATATAATTTATTTTATTAGTTTTTTGTATTTATTTTCTTATTTATTTATTTTATTATTTTATTTTTTTTTTTTTACAATTTGTTTCTTTATATTTTTTTGTTTATGTTTTATTTTTTTTTTTATTTTAATTCTTTTTTGTATTCTTTAGTATTTATTTTTTTTCTTATATTTTTTTATCTTATTTATTTTTTTTTATTCTTATTTTTTTTTTTTATTTTTTTTTTTTTTTATTAAATTTTTTTTTTTTACTTTTTTTTTGTTATTTTATATTGTAGTATTTTATTAATTTTATATTTTTAATTTTTTCTATTTTTTTTTTTTTTTTATATTCTTATATTTATATTTTTTAATTTTTAATTGTTTAGTTTTTTATTTTTTTATCTATATAGATTTTATTTTTTATCTTTTTTTTATTCTAATTATGTAGTTTTCATTATATATTGTTTTTTTTTTTTTTTATTATTTATTTTTTTTATTATATTTATTTTTTTTTTTTTTTTTTTTTTATATATTAGATTGTTTATTTTTTAATTTTAATTTATATTTATTTTATATTTTTTATTTTTAGTTTTTTTTTTTTTTTTTTAGTTTTTTTAGTTTCTTATTTTTATTTTTTAATTTTATATTTTTAATATTTTTTCATATTTTTTTTGGTTTAATTTTAATTTTTATTTTTTTTTTTATTTTTTATATTTATTTTTTTTTTTTTATTACATTATTTTATTTACTTTTTTTTTTATTGATTTATTTTTTTTTAGTTAATATTTTTTATTTATTAACTTTTTTTTCATTATTTTTTATTTCGCAATATTTTTTTTATGTTTTTATTTTATTTAGTAATTTTTTTTTTTTTTTTTTTTATTTTTTATTATTTTATTTTATTTATTTTAGTTTATTTTTTTTTTTGTTATTTTATATATTTTTTTTTGATTTTTTTTAGATTTTTTTATATATTTTTTATTTTGTTATATCTTTTTTTATTTTATTATTTTTTATTATTTTTTTTTTATTTTTAAGCTTTTTTTTAATTTTTTTTTGTTATTTTTTTATTTATTTTATTTTATTTTTTATTTTGTTAATATATAGGTTATAATTTTATTTTATTTATTCTTTCTTTTTTTATTATCTTTATTTTTTTTTTAGCTTTTTTTTTTTTATTACTTTTATTTTTTTTTTTATTTAGTTATATTATTTTTATATTATTCTATTAATATTTATTTTTTTATATTTTTTATTATTTTTTTTTTTAATTATAGCTATTTTTTTAAATTCATTTTTTTATTTTTTACTAGTTTTTATCGTTTTTATTTTATTATACTTTTTTAGTAGTTTTATATTTTTTTTTTTTTTTTTTTAGTTGCTTTTTATTATTATTATTAGTTTTTTTTTTTTATAAATTTATTTATTTATTGTTTTTATATTATTTTACATTTTTTTTTTTTTTTTTTTATTTTTTATTAGTCTTTTTTTTTTTGGGGTAATTTATATTTTTTTTATTTTAGTAATTTTTTTATTATATTATGTTGAAATTATTTTTTTTTTTTTTTTTTTCTTACTTATATTTAATTATTTCTTTTTATTATTTAATTACCTATTATTTATATATATTTAGTTTTGTTTTATTTTTTATTATTTTTATTTTTTTTTTTTTTTTTCTTTTTTTTTCTTTATTTTTTTTTTATTTTATTTTTTATTTTTTTTTATTTTTTATTTTACTTATTTTTTTTTTTTTTTTTTATTTTTTATTTTTTTATTTTTAGTATAATTTAGGTTTATGGTTTTATTTTTTTTTATTTTTATATTTTAATCTTTTTTTTATTCGCTTTTTTTTTATATATTTATTTTATTTTTAGTAATTTTTAATATTTATATTTCTTCTTATTATATTATTTTTTTTTTGTTTTATTAATTTTTTTTTTAGTTTTTATTTTTAATTTATTGCTATTAGTACCTGTTTCTATTTTAAGTTCATATTTTAGTTAGTTTTTATTTTTGTTTTATTTTATTTATTTTTTTCATATATTATTTAATTTTTATTTTTTTTAGTTTTTTTCTAATACTTATTTTTTAGTATTCTTAGTTTTAGTTTTTTTTTTTTATAGTATTTTTTTTTTTAATTTTCTTTTTAATTTACTTATATTTTTTTTTATAGTAGTTTTTTTTTTATATTTAATTATATAATTTTTTTATTTTATATTTTTTTATTATTTTTATTTAGTAAATTTTTAATATTTATAATTATATTTTTATTATATTTTTTTATATATATTTTATTTTTTTATTTTATTTTTTTTATTTTTTTTTATTTATATTTTTTTTTTTTTTTATATTTTTACTATTATTATTTATCATTTTTTTATTTTTTTATAGTCTTTTATAGTATTTTTTTTAGGTTTTTTTTTTATTTATTTTTTTTTTTTTTTTTTTAATTATTTATTATTATTTTTTATATTTTTTTTATCTTATTCACATTTATTTATTTTATTATTTATTTTTTTTTGTTTTTATTTTTTTTTTTTTTATATATATATTTCTTTTTTTTTATTTTTTATTTTATATATTATCATTAATTTGTTTTAGCTTAATATGATATATTATTGTATATCTTTTTTTATTATAGCTTATTTATTATAGTTTATTATATTTTTTTATTATTTATTTTTTTTTTTTTATTTTTTATTTTTTTTTTTTTTCATTTTTAATTTATTTTTTTTTTTTTCTTTTTAGGAATAGTTTTTATTTTTTTTTTTTTAGTCAGATTTTTTTAATTTATTTTTATTTTTTTTATTTTAATTTTACTTTTTATTATATTTTTTATTTCTTCTTTTTTTTTTTTTTTTTTTTTATAGAATTTTATTTTTTTATTTTTTATTTTTATTTTTTTTTTTTTTTTTTATTCTATTTTTTTTACTTGTATTTTTTATTTAGTTAATTTTTTTATTACTATATTTTTAATTTTTTTTTTTTTTTTTTATTTAATAATAATTTATTAGTCGTTATATTATTTTTTATAGTATTTTTTTTAAATTATTTTTTATTTATTATAGTTATGATTTTATTTTATTAGTTTTTTTTTTTTTATTTTTTTTTTATTTTATTTTTTAATTTTTTTTTTTTTTTTTATATTTTTCACGTTTTTTTTTTTTTTTTTTAGTTTTATATTTTTATATTTATTTTTTTTATTCTATTTTTTTTTTTTTTTTGTTTATTTTTTTTATTTTTATTTTTTTATTTTGTTTTTTATTTTTTATTTTATATTTTTTTTTTTTTTTTATTTTTTTTTTTATCTTATCTTTTAGCTTTTAAATATTTTTATTTTTTTTTTTTTTAAAATTTTTGTTTTCTTTTATATAGTTTTATATTATTTTATTTTTTTTTCTTGTTTTATTCTTAAGTTTTTTTTATTTTATTATGTTTTTTTTATTAATTTTGTTTTTATTTTTTTTATTTTTTATTAATTTTTTTATTTTTTAATACATTTTTATTTTTTTATTTATTTTTATTTTTTATATTAAATTTTATTTTTATTTTTATTCTATTTTTTTTTTTTTTTATTATTATTTCATTTAGGTATTTTTATAAATATTTTTTAATTAATTCATTTTTAGTTTATTTTTTTTGTTTAGTTTTATTATTTTCTTATATTAATTTTTTTTTTTTTTTTCTTTATAATTTTTTTTTTATATAGGATTAAATTATTTTTTTTTAATTTTTTTTTTTTATTTCTTTTTATTTTATAATATTTATTTTTTTTATTTTTTTTTATTAGCTTTTTTTTTTTTTTTTTTTTTTTATTTTTTTATATTTTTTTATTTTTTTTTTTTTTTTATATTTTATCTATTTCATTCTTTTAGTTTTTTATTTTATTTATTTTCTTTTTTTTTTATTTATTTTTTAATTTTTATTTTTTGTTTTTTTATATTATATTATTATTTTTTTCTTTATTTTTTTTTTTTATATCTTTCATGTATTTAGAGTTTATTTTTGTTTTTTTTTATTTTTATATTATTTTTAAGCTTTTTTTTTAATGTATTTTTTATTTTTTATTTATATATTATTTTATTTTTTGTAATTTTTTTTTAATTTTTATTTTATTTTTTATTTTTTTTTTTTATGTTTTGTATTATTTTTTTTTTCTATTAGATCTTTTTTTTTTTTTTTTTTATTTTTATTTTTTTTTTTTTTTAGTTAGTTTTATTTATTATTTTTT
Source organism: Tanacetum coccineum (assembly GCA_026074375.1). Lineage (NCBI taxonomy): Eukaryota > Viridiplantae > Streptophyta > Magnoliopsida > Asterales > Asteraceae > Tanacetum > Tanacetum coccineum. The sequence continues at coordinate 58,841 of BQNB010005994.1, forward strand.
ATTTTGTTTTTTTATTATATTTTTTTATTTTTTTATTTTATTTTATTTTTTTTTTTTATATTGTTTTATTTTTATGTTTTTAATTTTAATAGTATATTAATTTGTTTATATCCCTTAGAGTTTTCATAGTAGCTTTTTTTTTTTTTTTTTTTTTTTTTTTTATATTTATTTTTTATTTTTTATTTAATATGATTTATATTTTCATTTTATTTTTTTTTATTTATTAGTTTTTATCTATTATATTTTTTATTTTATTTTTTTTTTTTTTTGTAGTTATTATATTTTCTTTTTTTTTTATATTTTATTTTTTTTTATTTTTTTTTAAATATTTTTTAGCTTATTTTTTAGTTTTCTTTTTTTTTAGAGTTTTTGTTTAGCATTTTTTAATTTTGGTTTTATATTTATTTTTTTTTTTTAATATTAAATTATCATTTTAGCATTTTTTTTTTCTTTATTATATTTTTATATTTTTTTTATTTTTAGCTTCTTTTTTTTTTTTTTTTTTTTTATATTTTTTTATTTTTAATATTTATACTTTTTTTTATTTTTTTTTTTATTATTTTTTTATTTTTTTTTTTGTTTCTCTTATATTTTATTTTTTTTTTTTTTTATTTTTTTTTAATTTGTTTATATTTTTACTTTTAATTCTTTTTTTTTTTTAGATGTTTTTTTAGTTTTCTTTTGTTTTTTATATTTTTTTTGTATATATTTATTTAGTTTAGTTTTATATTTTTTTTTTTTTGTTTTATTAGTTTTTTTTTTTTTTTTATATTTTATTATTATTTTTTTTTTATTTTTTTTTTATTTTTTTAGTTTTTAATTTTTACTATTTTTATTAGCTTTTTTTTATTTATTTATTTATATTATTATTTATAATTATTTCATTTTATATTTTTTTTTTTTTTTTTTTTTTACTTATTTACGATTTTTTTTATTTTTTTAGTCTTTTTTTTTTTTTTTTGTTTAGTTGTTTTTTTTTTTTTTATTATAAATTTTTTTTTCTAGATATTTTTATTTTTTTTTTTATTTTTTTTTTTATTTTTTAGTATTTTTATTTTATTTTTATATTTTTTATTTTTTTTTTTTTTTTTCTTTGTTCTATTTTTTTTTTTATTTTTAGATGATTTTCTAAGTTATTTTATTATAGTTTTTTATTTTATTTTTTTGTAAATTATTGTTTTTTTTATATTTTTTTTTTTTATTTTTTATTTTTCTTTTTTTTTTTATATATAGTCTTGTTTTTCTAATTATGTTTTTTTTTTTTTTATTTATGATTTTAGTTTTTTTTTATTTTTTATTTTTTTTTTTTGTTCTATATTTTTTTTATTTTTTTTTTTTGTTTTTTTTTTTATTTTTTAATTTGTCATTTTTATTTATTTTTGTATTTTTTAGTTTTTTATTTTATTTTTTTTATTAGTTTTTTGTTTTTTTTGTTATTATTTTCGTTTTATGATTTTTATTTAGTTTTTTTATTCATTCTGTATTTTTTTTTTATCTTTTTTTTATTATGTTAGCTTTTTAATTTTTAGTTTTAGTTTGTGGTTTTAATTTTTGTTTAACTTTGCTTTTTGTTTTTTTTGATTTTGTTTTTGTTTTTTATTTTTTTGTTAATTTTATTTTATTTTTGTTTTTTTTTCTTAGGTTTTTTATTTTTTTTAGTATTTTTTGTTTTTATTATTTTTATCATTTTTATTTTTTTTTTTTTTTTTTTTTTTTTTTTTTTATATTTTATTGTATTCTTTTTTTTTTATATTTTTTTTTTATATTATTTTTTTTAGTTTAGTTATTGTTTATCTTGTTTTTTTAATTTTTTATTAGTTTTTTTTTTTTTATTTTTTTTTATTATTTTAATTTTATTTTTTTTTTTTTTTTTTTATTTCTTTTTTTTTATTTTATATGTTTTTTTTTTTTTTTTTCTTTTTGCTGTTTTTTTTTTTTATTTATTTGTTTATTAGCCTATTTTTTTTTTTTATTTTTTTATTTTTTTTAATTATCATTTTATTTTTTAGTTTATTTTTTATTATATTTTTTTCTATTTTTTTTTTATTTTTTATGTTATTTTCTTTTTTTTTTTTTTATGTATATTTTTTTTACTTTGTATTTTTTTATATTTTTTTTTTCTATTTTTTTTTATTTTTTTTTTTTTTTGATTTTAGATTGTTATTATTTTTTGTTATATTAAATTTTTTTTTTTAGTTTATAATTTTTATTAGGGTACTTTTATTATTTTTATTTTTTTTTTGTTTATTTTATTTTTTTATTATTTTTTTTTTTTTATTTAAAGTTTTATTATGTTTTTTTTATTTTTATTTTTTTTATAGGCGTTTTTATGTTAGATTTTATTAATTTTTAGATTTTATTATGTTTAGTTTTTCGCTTTTTATTTTGTTTTTTTTTTATTTTTTATTTTTGTTATTATTTTTTTTTTTATTTTTTAGTATTATTGGATTTTATTTTTTTATATTTTTGATTTTTGGTTAGATTTTTTTTTTTATTTTTATTTTTTTTTTTTTTTTTTTAGTTTAATCTAGGGTTTTAGTTGTTTAATTTTTTTTTTCTATTTTTTTTTAATATTTTGTGTTTTTTATTTTTATTTTTTTTTTTTTGTTATTTTACTTGATTATTTTTTTATTTTTTTTATTTTTTTTTTCTTTTCTGTTTTATATTGAATTATTATATTATATTATTATGGGTTTTTATTTGATTTATATTTTTTTTTTTTATTTTTTATAGATTTTTCTCTTTTTTTTTTTTTTTATTTTCTATTATTTTTTTTTATTTTTTATTTATTTATTTACACTATTGTTTTTTAATTTTTATGTTTTATCTTTTTTTTTTATATTTTTTATTTTTGTTTTTAATTTTTTTATTTTTATATTTTTTTTTTTTTTAGTTATATTTTTTTTTTTTTTTATTTTTTTTTGGAATTTTTAGTTTATTTTTTATTTCCTTTTTATCTTTTTTATTTTTTGATTTTTTTATTTTGTTTTTTTAGGTATTTATTTTGTTTTTTAGTTAGTGTATTTTTTTTATTTTTTTTTTTGTGAGATTTATTTATTTATTTTTTTTTTTTTATTTTTTTTATTTTTTTTTTATAGTTTGTTTTTTTAGTTTATTGTTTATTATGTAAATTTATTTTTTTTTTTTATTTATATTTTTTAATTTTTTTTATATATTGTATTGTTTTTTGTTTTTTTTTATTTATATTTTTTTTTGTTTTTTTTTTTTTTTGTTTTTTAATTTTTTATTTTTTTTTTTTTTTTTTTTTTTTTTCCAGTATTATAGTTTTAGTCATTTTATTTTTTTTTTTTTTTTTTTTTTTTTTATTGTTTATTTTTTTATGTTTTTTTATTTTTTTAGTATTATTTTTTTATTGTTTAGATATTTTATTTTTTTAGAGTTTTTTATTATTTTTTTTTTTTTTTTTATAATTTTATTATAGTTATTTTTTTTTATTTTATTGAACTTTTATTTTAGTTTTTTTTTGCTTTATGTTTTTTTTTTTTTTTTTTTTTTTTATTTTTTTTTAATTTTTTCTTTGTTTTTTTTTTTTATTAGTGATTTTTTTTAGTTTCATTATTTTATTATTATATTTATTTTTATTTTATTTTTTTTTTTATAGTATTATTTTATTATATTTTTTTTTTATGTTTTATGATTGTTTTTTTATTTTTATATTTATTTGTTTTCTAATTTATTTTTTTTTTTTAGAGTTTTATTTTTTTTTTAATTTTTTTTTATTTTTTATTTTTTTTTTTTTTTTAAATTATTTTTTTTTTTTTATTTTTTTTATTTTTTTTTATTTAGGTTTTTTTTTTTACGTCTATTTTTTTTTTTATTTTTTCTTTTATTTTTTTATTTTATTTTTTTTGTTTATTTATTTTTTTTATTTATATTTATTTTAATTTTTTTGTTTTTTATTTTTTTTTTATTTTTTTCTTTCTTATTTTTTTGTTTTTTTATTTTTTTAATTATTTTAATTTAGTTTTTTTTTATTTTTTTTTTTAGGTATTAATTTTTATTTTTAGGTTTTATTATCCTCTTTTGATTTTTTTATTTTTTATTTTATTTTTGTCTTTTTTTTTTTATATATTTATAATTTTTTGTTATATTAATTTTTTATTATATAATTAGTTTATTTTTTAGTGTAGTTATATCATTTTTATTATTATATATTTATTTCTTATTTTAATATTTTTTGTTTTGTTTTTTATTTTATTTTATTTTTTTTTTTATTTTTTTTATTTTAATTTGTTTTTATTTTTAGTAAGTAATTTTTTTTTCTTTATTATTTTTTTATTTTATTTTAGGCTAATTAGTTAGGTTATTCTTTTTTTTTTTCTTTTTATTTAGTTTTCTTTATTTTTTTTTTTTAGTGAGTTTTTTTTTTTTTATTTTTTATTTTTTCATTTTTCTTATTTTTTATTTTTTTTTTATTATTATTTTTTATATTTTTTTATACTATTTTTTTTTTTTTATTTATATTATTTTTTATTAATTTTTTTTTTATAGTAGTTTTTTTATTTATATATTTATTTTTTTTTTTTGTTTATTAATTTATTTTTATTTCTATTATTTTTGTTATTTGTTATTTTTATATTCTTATTTATTTTATTATCTTTTTTTTTTTTATTATAATTTTAGTTTATTTGTTTTGTCTGTTTTTTTTTTTTTTTTATATTTTTATTTATTTTCTATTTTATTTTATTTTTATTTTTAGATTTTAATATTTTTTTGTATTTTTATTCTTTATATTTATTTTTTATTTTTTTTTAATTTTTTTTTTAACATGCTTTTATATTTTTTTTTATTATTTTTTTTTTTTTTTTTTTATATTTTATTTTTTTTTATTTTTTTTTTTTAATTTTTTATTATATTAACTTTATATAGCTTATTTTATATATTAATTTAGTTCATTTTTAATTATTTGTAATTTAATTTTATTAGCTTTTTTT
>BQNB010005994.1:68795-78795 GCA_026074375.1 Tanacetum coccineum
AGTTTTTATTTATCTTTTATTTTTTTATTATGTTTTTTATTTTAATTTTTTTTTAGTTTTTTTAATTTTTTATATTTATTTTTTTATTTTTTGTTTTTTTTTATTTTTATTATTTTTTTTTTTATTAATTTTTTTATTTTTTTTTACAATTTATTTTTTTATTAGTATTTTAGTATTTTTTTTTTTTATTTTTTTATTTACCTTTTTTTTCAATTTTTTTTTTATTTTTTTTTTTTATAGTTTTAGTTTATTTTATTTAAATTTTTTTTTTTTTTTAATATTCTTTTGTTTTTATTATATATTTTAATTATTTTTATTATCATTTTTTTATATTTTATTTGTTTATTTATTTTTTATTTTTTTATTCTTTTTTTTTGGTTGATAGTTTATTTATTTTATTTATTTTATTTTTTTATTTTTATTTATTTTTTATAATATATAGTATTTTTTTTTGATTTTTTTTTTTTTTATTTTATATTTTATTTATTATATTTTTAAATTTTAGCTTTTTTTTATTTTTTTTATTATTTTTTACTTTTTTAGTCTTTTATTATTTATTATTTTATTTTTTTTTTTATTAATTTCTTTTATTTATTTTTCCTTATTTATATATGTAATAATTTTATATATTTTATGTTATTTTTTTATTTTAATTATTTTTTTTTAGCATTATTTTTTTTTTTTTTTTATTAAATTATTTTTATTATTATTTTATTTTTTATTAATGGGTTCTTATTTTAGTTTTTAGTTTAGATTTATTTTTTAATTTTTATTATTTTTTTATTTTTTTTTATTATATTTTTTTTTTATTTTTTTTTCATATATTTTTTTTTTCTTATATTTATTTTTTTTTATTTTGTTTTTATTTATTTTATATTTTTTTTTTTTATTATTTTTTTTTCATTTTTTTTTTTAATTTTATTTTTATTACATTTTTTTCTTATTAACTTTTCTTATCGTTTTATCTATTTTGTAGTGTTTTATTTTTTTATAAATTTTATATATTTTTATTTTTTTGTTTCTTTATTTTTTTAAATTTATAATTTATTTTATTTTTTTTTTTTATTTATTTTTTTTATTTATATCTCCTTATGATTTTTTTTTTTTATTATAATTTTTATGTCATTTTATTATGTTATTTTTTTTATTTTTTTTATGTTTTTTAGATTTATTTATTTATTATTTTTATTTTTTAGATTATTTAATAATTTTTTTTATATTATTAATTTTATTTTTTTTTTTTTTTTTTATTTAAATTTATTATATATTAGTATTAAATATTATTTTTTTTATATTTGTTTTTTTTTTATTTTTATTTTATTTATATATTTTTTATTTTTTTATCTTTTATTTTTTTATTTTTATCTTTTTTATTTTTTTTTTTTTTCTTTTTTATTTATTTTTTTTAATTTTTATTTTTTTATATTTGTTTTATTTTTTTTTTTATTTTTAGTTTTTTGTTTTTTTTTGATTGTTTTTTTTTAGTATATATTTTTATTTATTTTTTTTATTTTATTTTTTTTATATTTTTTTAATTTTTTTTATTTTTATCATTATTTTCTTTTTTACTTTTTTTTATACTTATATAATTTTTTATTTTTATTTCATTATTTTTTTTTTTTTTTTATATTTATATTATTTTTTATTTTTCATTATTTATTTTTTTTATTTTTTACTTTTTTTTTATATTTTTTTTTTTATTTTTTTTAATTTTTTAGACAATTATTTATTTTTTTTTTTTTATTTTTTATAGATTTTTTTTTTTTATTTTTTATTTTTATTTATATTTTTTTTATTTTATTGTTTTTTATGTTATAATATTTTAGTTTTTTTGTTATTTTTTATTTTTTTTTTTTTTTTTATTTTTATATTTTAGGTTTTTAGTTGATCTTTAATTTTTTTTTTTTGTTTTATTTTTTTATTATTTTTCATTTTCTTTAGTAATTTTTTTTTTTTTTTTTTATATTCTTTTTTTATTCTTTTTTTAAATTATTTTTATCTTTTATTTTTTATTATTTTTATTTTTTTTTTATCATATTTTTTTTTTTATTTTTTTTTTTTTTTATTTTTATTTTTTATTTTTATTGTTTTATTTTAATTTTTTTTTTATGATTCTCATTTTTTTTTTTATTTTAGATTTTTTTTATTTTTTATTTTTTTTAGTTTATTTTATATTTTTATTATTTTTTTTTTTAATATTGTTTTTTTTATTTTTTATTTATATAGTTTTATTTTTTTTTTTTTATCTTTTTTTATTTTTTATTTTTTTATTGTTTTCATATTTTTTTTATTTTAAATTTTTATTATTTTTTTATTATTTATAGATTATTATTTATTTTTTTTTTTATTTTTTATTTTTTTTTTTATTTTAATTTTTCTTTTATTTTTTTTTTTTTTTTTTTATTTAGGGATTATTTTTTATTTTTAATTTATATTTTTATTTTATAGTATTTATTTATTTTTGATTTTATTTTTTTTATTTCTATTTTAATATTTATATTTTATTTTTTTTACCTTTTTTATCTATATAGTTTATTATTATTATCTTTATATTTTTTTATTATATTTTATTTATATATTTTTTATTTTTTTATATTTAATTTTTTTTTATTCTTATTTTTTTTTCTTTTTTTATTATATTTATTTATTTTTTTTTTATATATTATTTTATTATATTTTAGTTTATTTTTTTTATTATTTATTTATTTTTTTTTTTTTATTTATTAATAATAATATTCATTATTTTTTTTTATTTATTTTTTTTTTTATATTATTTTTCATATATTTATAATTTATTTTTTCTTTATTTTTTAGTTTCTCCCCTTAATTTTTATTTAATTTTTTTGTTTTTTTTTTTTTTTTTTTTTTTATAGGGTTTAGATTTATTTTATTTATGTTTTTTTCTTATATTTTTTTTCTTTTAATTATTATATTTAATGTATAATTATTTTTTTTATTGTTATTTTATTAGATTATTATTTTTATATTTATTTTTTTATATTTTTTAGTATTTATTTTATATTTAATTTATTTAATATAATATTAATTTTAATTATTAGTTTTTATATATATATATTTTTTTATTTTGATTTTTTATTATTTTTTTTTTTTTTTAGGTTTTTATTTTTTTTTTTAGTATTGTTAGTATTATTTTTTAGTTTTTTATTTAGGTTTTTTTTTTTTTTTAGTATATTTATTTTTTTTCTTTTTTTATTTATAGTAAATTTTATTTTTTTTTTCTTTTTTTTTTTTTATTTTTATTTATTTTTTTTTTTTTATCTGTTTTTATTAGAGTTTATTCTCTTTTATTTTTTTTTTTTATTTTTTATTTTTTTTTAATTTTTTTTATTTTTTTTTTTTTATTTTTATCTTTTATAATTTTATTAATAGTTTTTATTTTTTTATTTTTTTTTACTTTTTTTTTTTTATTTTTATTTGTTGTCAATTTTTTTTTTTTTTTTTTTATATTTTTATATATTTTTTTTTTGTTTTATTATATTATTTTTTTTTTTTTTTTTTATGGAGAGTTAATTTTTAGTATATTATTATTTATTTTTTTTTTTTTTTTTTAGATTCTTTTTTAGTTTCTTTTTTTAGATTTAATTTTAGTATATTATTTTTTTTTTTTTTAATTTTTTTTTGTTTTTTTGTAATTGTTAGTTTTTTATTATATAATTTTTAGGTTTATTTTATTTTTCAGTATTTTTTTATTTTCTATTTTATACTTTTTATTTTATTTATTTTAGTTAGATATTTATTTTTTTCTATTATATTTATTTTTTTATATTTTTTTTTTTAATCTATTTTTTTTAACTTTTTAGATTTTTTATATAATTTTCTTTTTTTTTATGATTTTTATTATATTTTTTTATTTTATTATATTTTTTTTATTTTTTTTTTATTATATTTATTTTTTTATTTTATTTTTATTTTTTTTTTTTTTTTTTTTTTTATTTTTTTTTAATTTTTATTTTCTTTTTTTAATTATAGTTTGATTTTTAGATTTAATTATTTTGTTTTTTATATAATTTATCTTTTAGTTATTTTTTTTTATTTTCTAGTTATTTTTATTATTATTATGTTTTATTTTTTTTATTTTTATTATTAATTTTTTGTTTTTTTTTATTAATTATTTTTTTTTTTTAGTTTTTTTTTTTTTATGTTTTTTATAGTGATATATTTTTTTTATATATTTTTTGTTTTATTTTTACTTATATTTTAGTATTTTTTTATTTAGTTTATTTTTTGTTATAGTTTTTTTTAATATTTTTTTTTTTTTTTTATGTTTTTTTTTTTGTTTTTTGTTTTTTTTTTTTGTTTTTTATTTTTGTTTTTTTTTTGATATTTTTTGAATTTTGATTTGTGTTTTGAGATTTAGTTTTTATTTTTGGTATTTTTTTTTTTTTTTTACTAGTTTAATTGTCAATTAATTTATTATATTTTTATTTTAGGTAAGTTTTTAGTATTTATTGTTTTTCGTAATAGTGTATTTTTTTTTTTTTTGTTTTTGGATGTTTTTTATCTAGTGTGAGCTGTTTTGATTTTTTGTTTTTTTATCAAGGATTTTTTAGGCTTTTTTTTGTTTTTGTTGTTTCTTTGTATTGTTTTTGTTGTTTAAGTATCAATTTTTTTTATTTTTTATATTTTTTATTTCTTATTTTATTTTTGTTTTTATTTTTATTGTTATTATTATTTTTTTTTTTTTTTTTTTATTTATTTTATGTGTGTTTTTTTTTTTTTTATTTGTTTTTTGTAATTTTACGTTTTAATGTTTTTATTTTTTTTGTGTATTGTTTTATTTTTTTTTGTAATTAATTTTTTTTTTGTGTGTGTGGTTTTTTTTAATATGTTTTTTTTTGTGAAATATTTGTTTGTTATTTTTTAGTATTTTTTTTTTTTCGATTTGTTCTTATGTCTTTCGTGTTTCCTTTATGTTTATTAGTTTTTTGTTTATTTTAGAGTTGTTTTTTTTTTTTTGTATTAATTTTTTTTTTATGTGTTTTTTAGTTAGTGTGTTTGTTTTTTGTATTATTTGTTATTATTTTTATTTATTTTTAAGTTTTATTTATTGTCTTTTTGTTTTTTTAATTCTTTGTATTTTCCCTTAGTTTTTTTTTAATTTTTGTTTTTTAGTATTAATTTTTATTGTTAATTTTTTTTTACTTTTTTGTAGTTTTTTATTTATTATTCTTTTTTTATTTATTTTTTTTTTTTTTTTTATATTATTTTTTTTTTTTATTTTTTTTGTTTTTTTATTATTTTTATTTAGATTTATTATTTTTTTGTTCCATTTTATATTTTTTTTTTCGTTCTTATTATATTATTTTTTTTTTTAACTTTTTTTAGTAATTTTATTAATTACCTATATTTTTTATTTTTTTTTTTTTTTTCATAATTTTTTTTTTTTTTTTTTTTTTTTTAATTTTTAGAAAAAAATAAAAATAATTATTTATTGATTGTTATTATTTATTTATTTTAGTAGTTTAGTTTTGTTCTTATTATTTTTTTTTTTTTTTTTCTTATATTATAGTTATTTTTTTTTGTCATTTTGGTATCTTCTGGTTTTTTATTTTATTTTTTTTTTTGGTGAGATTTTTGGTTTCGTATGTTAATTTTTTTTTTTTTATATGTATTTTTTTGTTTTTTTTTTAGTGCGGGTTATTTTTAGACTAGTCTTGTGTTTATGGTTTGTTTATTATAGTTAGTTTTTTTTAAATAATTGATTTATTTTTTTTGTATTGTTTTTATTGTTATTTTTTTTGGGATTGTCATTAAATCTTATTATGGGTTTTTTATTTTTTGTTTACGATTTATTTTTTATATATTTATTTTTACTATTTTTAGAATTTTTTTTTTAGTAATGTTTATAATTTTTTTAACTTTTTTTTTTTTTTATTTTTTTTTTATTTTTTGTTTTAGTTTAAACCCTTTTTTTTTAATTGTATTTTTTTTTTTTTTATATTTTATTTTTAGTTTATTTTTTTGTTTTTCTTTTTTTTTTGTGAGTGTTTTTTTTTTTTTTTTTTTTTTTTTATTATGTTAGTTTTGATTTTTTTTTGTATTTGATTTTTGTATTTTTATTGTTTATTATGATGCGTTTTTAAGTGTTTTTTTTAATTTATTGTTAGAATTATATTATAATTATTTTTGAATTATTTTTTTTTGTGAGTTGGGGGTGTTTGAGTTTGTTTCTTTTTATTGAGTATTTTTGTTTTTGAGTTTTCCGTTGTTTTTGTTTTTTTTGTATTTTGTATGTTTATGTTGGTAGTTTTTTTTTTTTTATTATTGTTTTTTTTTTTGTTGGTTTTTGTGTTTTTTTGATTTGTTTATTTAGGAGTTTTTTTTTTTTTTTTATTGATTGTTTATTTTGTTTTTTTATTTTATTAAATATATTTGTGTTATTTTTGTTTATGTTTATTAGTAGTGTTATATAAATATTTTTTTATTTTTTTTATTAATTTTTTATTTTTCTTTTGTTTTTTTTGATTTTTCATTGTATTTTTATATTATTTTTATTTTTATTATATATTTTTATTGTGCTGTTTATTTTTTTATTTTTTTTTTTTTTTTTAATATTTTGTTTTTTATTTTTTGTTATTTGTTGAGTATTATTTTTATTATTTTTTGTTCAATTTATTTTTTTTTTTTTATTATTTATTTTATTTTTATTTTTTTTTTATATTAATTTTGCTAATTTTGGTTTGTTTTTTAGTATTTTTAATATTGTTTGTTTTTATCCATCTTAGTTTTTAATTTTCTTATTATTGATATCTTTTATATAGTTTAATTTTAGTTTTTTCTTTTATTTTAATTTAGTTTTCTCTTTTTTAGTAGTCTTTTGTGTTTAGTTTTATATTTTTTTTGATCTTTTTTTTATTTTTTTTTTATGTAGTCCTTTGTTTTTTATTTTTTTATTTTTTTATTATTTTAGTTATATGTTTTATTATTTTTTAAATATATGTGTTTATTTTTTTTTTTTTATTTTTCTTTTTTTTATTTTATTTATTTAATTTATTTTATGATGAATTACATTTTATATTTTTTTTTATTTTTTTTTTGCGTTTTTTATTTTGTTTCTTATTTATTTTTTATTTTTATTTTTTTTTTTTTGTTTTTTTATTTTTTTTGATTTTTTTTTTTATTTTTTTTTTGTTATTTTTTTTTTATATTTTTATATTTTTTTGTTTTATTTTAGTTAGCTTAGATTTTTATTTTGTTTTTGTTTTTTATATATATTATTTTTATTACTTATTTTTTCTTTTTATTTGTTGATATTTTTATCTTGTTTATTTGTCTTTTAGTTTATTTTTTATTTTTTTTTTTTGTTTTTATTTTCTATTTTTTTTTGTTTTATTTCATTTAGTTTTTTAGTCTTATTTTTAGCGTATTTTTTTTTTTTTAGCTATTATTGTTTTTTAATGTTTTATTTTTTTTTTTTTATTTATTTTGTATACTATTTTTTTATTTTTTTTTTTATTTTTTTTATTTATTTTAATGTTTTGATTTTTTTTTTAGTTTTTGCTTAGATTTAATTATTTGTTTTTATGTATTTTTTTTTTTTTTTATTATTTTTTGTTTTGTTTTTTTTTTTTTTATTTTTTTTTAGTTTAGATATTTTTTATTTATTATATATTTTTATGATTTTTTTTTTTTCTTTTTATTTTTTTATTGTATTTTTTTCTTTTTTATACTAGGTTAATTTTTTTCTTCTTCTGTTTTTTTTATTTTTAGATTATTAAATATTTTGCATTTTATATTTTTTATTTTTTATATTTTTATTTTTATTTTTTTTTTTTTTGTTTTTTTATCTGAGAAATTATTATTATTTTTTATTTTTTAGGAATTATATTTTCTTTTTTTTATTTTATTGTTTTTTTTTTTTTTTTTTTTTAGTATTTATTACTTTTTTTTTATTTTTTTTGTTTTAGTTTTTTTTTGTTTATTACTTTTATGCTTAATGTTTTTTTTTTCTTTTTTTTTTTTTAATTATTTTTTTTTTACAGTTTTATTTTATTTTTTTTTCTATTATTTTTCTATTTTATTTTATTTTTTTGTTTAATTATTTTATTTTTTTTAATTTTTATTTTATTTATTTTTATTTTTAAATTTTGTTTTATTTTATTTTTCTTATTTTTTTTTTTGTTTAGCATTTTTTTTTAGTATTTTTTGTTTATGATTTTTGTTTATTTTTCTTATTTTTTTTCTTTTGTTTTGTTTTATTTTTTTTTTATTGGTTGTTTTGTTTTTTTATTTTATTAGATTTTTTTTTTCTATCTTTTTTCGTTTTTGTTTATTAATTTTTAGTTTTTTTTATTTTTTTTTTGATTATTCATTATGTTGTTTTATTTTTTCTGTGTTATTTTTCTTATTTTTTATTTATTTCGATGAATTTATCTGGTCTGGTTTTTTTTTTATTTAGTTTTATTTTATTTTTTTTATTTTTATATATGGGTTTATATTTTTTATTATTAATTTTTTATTATGATTTTTTATTTTTTTTTGATTTAGGTTGTATATTTTTTTTTTATTTTTTTTTTTTTTTTTTTTTATTTATTTGATAGTTTTTTTTGTTATTTTTATTTTTTTTGGTTTTTGTAGCAACGTTTAGTTTGGTTTTTATTTTATTTTTTTTATTTTTTTTATATTGTTAAATTTTTTTTTTTTTTTATTTATTATATTTAGAAAATAAAAGTTAATAATTAGATTTGTATTTATTGTTTTTTTAGTAATTATTATATGTTTTTTTTTTTTTTTTATTCATGTTATAGGTTTATATTTTTTTTTTTTATATTATTATTTTTTAGTTTTCTTTTTTTTTTTATTATGGTTTGGTTTTTTTGTTTTTTTATTTCTTTTTTATGGTTAATTTTTTTTTTAATTTTGTTTTTATTTTTTTTATTTTTTAGTTTTTTTTATTATTTTTATTTTTAGGTATATTTTTTAGTATCTTATCTATTTTATTTTTATTTAGTTTTTATAGTCGTTTGTTTTTCTTTATTTTTTTATTTTTTTAATAGTTGTTTTTTTTTTAATAGTTGTTTAGGATTTATTTTTTTTTAACAACTTTTTTCTTTATTTTTTTAGTATTTGTTTTTCTTTTTTTGTGTTATTTTGTTATTATTGTTTTTTTTTTTATTTTAGCTAATTGTTTTTTTTTTTTTATTTATTAATATTGTTTTTAATTTTTTATAGTTTTCGTGTTTTTTTTTTTTATATTAGAGTTTTTTATATTTTTTATTTATTAAATTATTTGTTTTTCTTTTTTCTGTTTATTTAGTTGTCTTTTTTATTTTATTTTATTTTATTATTTTTTTATTTTAATTTTTTTGTTAATTTATTTATATTTATTTTGAATTTTTTTTATTTTTATTTTATTATATTTTTTTTTATTTTATATTTTTTAGGCCATTAGGGTTTTTAGTTTTTTATTCGCTTTTTTATTTTTTTTTTTATTTTCGTTAATTATTTTTTTTTTTTTTCATTTTATTTGATTTTTTTATTTGTTTTATTTATTTTATTTTTAATTTTATTTTATTTTTATGTTTTTTTTTTTCTTTTTTTTTTTTTTTTTATTTTGATTTTTTTTTTTAGCATTTTTTTGCCTTATTGTTTGTTTATTTTTTTTGATTGTTTTTATTTATATATTTTTTTTTAGTCTTTTTTTTATATTTTTTAATGTTTTAATTTTTTTTTTATTTTTTTTTTTTTTTTTTTGTTATTATGATGTATTGTTTTTTTTTTATTTTTTTTTTTTAATTGTTTTTTTTTTTTTTTACTTATGTTTTTTTAATTTTTTAATTTTATATAGGTTTTGTTGTTCAATAGTATTGTTTTTTTGATATTATTTTCTTTTTTTTATTTTATATGTATTTGTTATTTTTTTATTTTATCTTTTTTATGTTTTTTTTTTCTTCTGTTTTAGGCTTTATTTTTTGTTTTATTTTTTTTTTTTTTTTATTTTATTTTATTTCTTTTTTTTTATTTGATTTTTTTTATTAGT
>BQNB010005994.1:81295-99517 GCA_026074375.1 Tanacetum coccineum
TATTTTTATTTATTATTTATTTTTATTATTTATTTTTTATTTTTATTAAAATTTTATGTTATATTTTTTTTTTTTTTTATTTGTGAATTTTTTTTTTTGTATTTTTTTTTTTTTTACTTTTTTATTTTTTTTTCTTTTTTTATTGTATTACTATTGTTTATTTATTATTATTTATTATTTTTATTTTTTTAATTTTTTTTTTTATTTTTTGATTTATTTTTTTTTTTTTTATTATTTTTTTTTTTATATTAGTATTATTTTTTTTTCGTAATTATTTATATTCATTTTTTTTATTTATTTTTTTATTTAGTTTTTATTTTTTTTTTTTTTTATTTTTATTTTTTTTTTATTATTTTTTTATTTTTTTTTTAATTTAGGTTTTTTTTTTATTTATATTTTTTAAATTTACTATTTTTTATTTTTTTCTTTTTTGTAAGTTTTTTGTTTTTTTTTTTATATTTTTTTTTTATTATTTTAGTTTTTTTTTTTTTTTATTTTTATTTTTTTTATTATTTTTCCATTTATTGTGTTTTTTTTTTTTTTTTTTTTTTTATTTTGCTTTTTAATACTAGTTCTTCAATTTTTTATTTTATAATTTTATATTTAATTTATTAATATTTTATACTAATTTATTGTTATTAGTTTTTTTTATTTATTATTTTTTTATATTTTTTTTTATTTTTTTTTTTTATTTATATTTATTTATTTATATTTTTATTATTATTTTTTTTCTTTTTTTGTTTATTAGTATATTTTTTTTATATTATTTTAGTTTATTTTTTTTATTTTTATTTTTTTTAGAATGATTTTTGTTTTTTGTTTTTCTTTTTTTTTTTTTTTTTTATTCTTTTTTTTTTTATTTTTTTTTTAATTATTTATTTTTAGTTTGTTTTTTTTTTTTTATTTCTGTTTAATTTTTTTTTTTATTATTTTCTTATTTTAGAATTTTCTTTATTATATTTTATTTTTTTTTTTTTTTATATTTTTTTATTGTTTTTTTTATTTATTTTTTTTAACTTTGTATTATATTATATTTTTTTTTTTATTTTATTTTCTTATTATTTTTTTAGTTTTTTTATTTATTTTAGTTATTTTATTTTATTGTATATTTTTTATTATTTAATTTTTTTATTATTTTTTATTTTTTTTATTTTTTTTTGTTTTTAATATATTGATCTTTATTTTTTTTCCAAAATTAATCGTTTTTTATATTTATTTAATATTTTTTTTTTTTTTTTTTACATTTTTTTAGTTTTTTTATTTGTTTTTTTATTTTCGATTTTTTTTTTTTAGCTTATATTTTATTTCTCTTAGTATTTTTTTATCATAGTTTATTTTAGTATTTTCATTTTTTATTTAATTAGTTTTTTTTTTTATTATTTTCTTTTTTTACTTTTTCTATTAATATTATATTTCTATTTATATTATTTTATTTTGTTTATTTTTTTTTTTTTATTTTTATTTTTTTGGTTTTTTTTTTTTTTTTTTTCCTTAATTTTTTTTTTTTTTATATATTTTTTAATAATTTTTTTTTTTTTTTTTATTTTTTTTTTATAGTTTTGTTTTTTACATTTATTATTTTTTTTTTAATTTTATTTTTTTTATTTATTTTATATTTTTATTTTTTTTTTTTTCTTTTTTTTTTTATATATTTTTTTTTAATATTTTTTTTTATCTTTTTTATTTTTTATATTTTTTTATTTTTTTATTTTTTTATTTTTATTTTTTTATAATTTTTCTTATTTATTTTATTTTGTTTTTTTTTTTACTTTTTTTTCTTATTTTTATTTTTTTATATTTATTTTAATTTTTTTAAATTTTAGTTTTTATATTTTATTATTTTTTATTTTTTATTTTTTTGATTTTTTTTTATTTTTTCTGTTTTTTTGCTTTTTTTTTTTTATTAATATTTTTTTTATTTTTTTTATTTTTTTCTTTTTTAGTTTTTCATTTTATTTAGTTTTTTTTTTATTATTATTTTTAATTATTTTTTTTAATTTTTTGTTGACGGTTTTTATTATTTTTTTTTATTTTTTATTTTTTTTCGTCTTTTTTTTATTTAATATTATTTTTATAATTTATTTTTATATTTTATTTAGTCTTTCTTTATTTTTATACTGATTATTTTTATTTATTTTTTTTTTTTTTTTTATTACTTTTTTTTTTTTTTTTTTTTTATTTTTATAGTAATATTTTTTTTTTTTATTTTTTTTATTTATGTTTTTTATATTTTTTTATATTAATCTAATATTATTTATTTTTTTTTTTTTAATTTTATTGTAATTTTTTTTCTTTTATTTTATTTAGTTCTAATTTTTTTTGTATATTTTAGTTTTTATTTTTTATTAATTTTTTTTTTATATACTTTTATATATATTTTATTTTTTTACTAGTTTTTATATTGTTTTAGATATTTATTTTTTATAGTTTAGATTTTTTATTTTTTATTTAGTTTTATATGTTTTTTTAATTTTTTTAGTATTTATTTATTTTGTGTTTATTTTATTTATTTAATTATTATAATAGTTTTTTTTATTTATTTTTTAATTTTATAGTCTTTGATTTTTATTTTTTTTTTTTTTTTTTTTTTATTAATTTCTATTATTTTTTTTATTAGCATCTTATTTTTTTTTTAGATTTTTTTCTTTTTTTATTTTTAGTATTATTTTTTTTTTATTTATTTTATAATATTTGAAAATATATTATATATTTATATTCGGTTATTTTTTTTTTTTAGTATTTTATTATTTTTTTTTATTTTAATTTTTTTTTAGTTTTTATTTTTATTTATCTTTTTATATGTGTTTTTTTGATAATTTTTTTTTTATTTTTATTATTTTTATTTATAATTTTTTTATTTATATTTTTTTATTATGCATTTTTATATATTTTTATTTTTTATTTTTTTTTTTTATATATTTTTTTTTTCTATTATTAATTTTATTTTTATAATTTTTTGTAATTTTATTTTTTTTAATTTATAATTATTTTCTTTTTCTATATTTTTTTTTAGCTATTTATAATATTTTTTTTATTTTTTGAGGGACCGTTTTGTATTTTTTTTTACTTTGGGCCAGATTTCAGGCTAATTTTGGGCTAGTTTTTTTTTTACTTTGGTCCAGATTTTTGGCCACATTTTATGCGAATTTTAGGCTAGTTTGTCGACAAATGTGTATATTAGTAATAATTTTTTTATATGGCTTATGTGTTGGGCTCCATGTTTAAAGTGTTGTTTTTTTGCTATATGGGTTTTTTTTAATATAATGGGTTGTACGTTTGTGACCATATCGATTATTTTAAAGTTATTAGGTATCGAAGATGTTTCCGCGGGTATTTTTTTATCTGAATAAATCGAAACTTTTGTAATAAATCGGAACTTAAAAAAAAACTAAATAATTTAAAAAAAAAACTAAAATCGGGCTGGCCCAAAATAAGAGCCCGTTACTGTAGCAAGTGGCCCACTGTCAAAACGACAGTGGATTTGTCACTAAATGTGTATATTAGTAATTATTTCAGGCTTTCAGTCATATCTATGTGATTCTAGGCCCTGTCATCATCACATTATGCTATGGTAATACATATTTTAGAAGTAATACGACGTCGTTTTGAACCCCATGCTACAGTAATATGAATAGTAACATGCTACAGTACCCGGCCCACTGGGCTCAGTTACTGTTTATCGGCCCGAAAAAAAAAACTTTATAATCCCCCTCTCATTCTTTCGCTAAAAGTAAGAAAAAAAATTCACATCACGTACTCTCATTTTTTACTATTTACGACTTTCTATCGGCCTGGGCATAAAAAAAAATTTCGCGCGATCATCATTTAATATAAGAACAAAAACAAACTATTAAACATGACACCGAAAAAATAAACCCGAAAAGAAAAGTCATACGACATCGTTTTTAACCCCATGCTACAGTAATATGAACAGTAACAATGCTACAGTACCCGCCACACTGGGCTCGGTTACTGTTCATCGGCAAAAAAAGAAACTTTATAATCCCTCTCCCCTTCTTTGGCCAAAAATAAGAAAAAAAAAATTTACGTCACGTACTCTCATTTTTTTACTATTTACGACTTTCTATCGGCCTGGGCAAAAAAAAACGCGCGATTGTCATTTAATATAAGAACAAAAGCAAACTATTAAATATGAGACCGAAAAAATAAACCCGAAAAAAAACTAATGCACCATAACAACGCGCGAAAAATTAACGCCCGTAGCAACGCGTGAGTAATCTTGCTTGTTTAATCCCTATTTAACTTGTAAATGCCACGATGAAATCCCTCCTTTATAATTGACTAAAACATCAGTTTTACTATTATTACTTTTTTATTTTTTTAGCAATAATTATCACTTTATTTAAAATTCAGAATATTTACAACAAATCAGGGTTCTAAATAGCAGCGCCATAGCGCGCTATAGCGGCGATATAGCGCGAGGCGTGGCCTCCACGTTACGAAACAGGCCAAGGCGGCATCTTGAGGCGTGGCGTGCAATAAGGCGCCATATAGCGCGCTATAGCGTGAGTTTTTTTGAAGCTTTAAAAAATTTCATGAATTTGAGCTTATTTACAAGTATTTATGCTTTGGGTTGTATGAGATTCGGGCTTAGTAACCCCGTTACTCAATTTTAATCCTAGTAGCTAACTAATATTGACCACTCTATAAATATTTTTTGCCGCCTTGAGTCACGCCTTAAAAACGCTATGACGCAACGCCTCACGCTAAAGCTTGAGGCTTGGCTATGCCGCTACGTCACGCTTCACGCTATTTATAACCTTGCAACAAATTAATGAAAAGCTTATCAAAGCCCCCACTATTTTAGCTATAAGAAAGCTAATCATATTAAAGATATGAACAACAACACGTGCTTCAATGTCTTGAGTCATGAAGAATTTTCGAATTCATCGCATCCTTCTCTAATTTCCCAAGAGAAGAAAATGAAAAAGGGGGAAACCCATATCCAATGTCTGCACACTTAGCCTCATAATTGACTCGTTTAAATTGTGATGTGTCAATCACCGCATGACCTTGCGCAAAATCAACCATCTCAGTTTGCGTCAAAGGCGAGGACCCTGTCAAATCCACGCATACGTCAAGCCCTCCGTCCCAAGAGTAGAGTAACATATCCGTTGGACTTAAAGGTTTGTCACGCCCTCCACAAGCCCGATATCAACTTCTATAGCAGCTGAAATTCTTATAACGAAAAACAAATATCGACAAGGGCATTGCACACAATGTTATGTTGATGCTTAATACCAATAATACCAACACACAACGTAAGTCTTATTGTTCATATTATGTCCCAAACCAGAAATCAGAACCACCATAAGCAAGTCAGAAGTGTGATCCTTCATTTGAGATTGCCACAACGCCATCTGTCGAGGAGATAAGGAAAAAATGAATTTTGTGTTTTGAATAAAACATGTGTAAATTTATATCTGCCAGTTTCTTTTTAAGTTTGAGGGAAGCGATCTCACTTGGATTACCTAAAAAGCTAGTCTCTATTTTCGTATTAAACACACACAAGGCATCATTAAAGGCAGACCCAAAAGCTATGATACCATAATGTCAAAGCAACTTACTCTACAAGCTAGCAGCAATCTAGACGCAAGAAAGGCATAATTTAAAATATCACAAGCAGAATAAACGCCAAGCCCCAAGTGCATAGGGTAAGGTGGCAAGTCTCCCTTGCCAATCACCACACCCACGTCCAGAAGCAATGACAAGACGTGTCAAGGCAGAACGAGCAGCTGCATCAAAAGAATGTTGGGCAAACTCAAAGACCCATGAAGAACATGTACGCATAGTAAAATATAGTTTGGAAATACTCGCACAACCACCAAGAAGTAACAAGTCACATTAAGGGTCATTAATATATATATTTTTGAAACCCTTTACACAAAAAAATATTAGCAACTGTACCCATAAGGACAATGGTTTGGCCACTCTCTTCTTAACAAGCTCACTACTGAAATTGAAATCCAAACTGGCAGACCCATCAAGTAATTCAACCTCATGCAAGGGTTGAGCAGTATTAGGCGAAAAAACACCTACAAGCATGCTTCTTGAATCTTCATTTGGCCAAAATAACTCACTTTATCAACGTTAAGATGCAAGCCACAACTAGGTCCATCCTTTATAATTAACTCTAAAACCTTTATGAGAATCAAAGTATCTCTAATAATAGTGTCATCATCAAGGTGTCAATCCTGTAGAGAAAGGCTAAATGAGTCTCTAATCTTACATATCAAATGATATACCACTAAGGAAAAAAAGCATATGGCCGAGAGGGTCACCCTACTGCACTATTTGGCATGGCCGTAAAGTGTGTCCTCGTAGTACAATCTAGTTGAGTTAGAGTAACAAGATTCCACCTAACGTGAAATAGCAGGACAACAAAGAAATATTATTATTATTATTGTTGTTATTTTATAAACAACACTTATTATTATTATTATTATTATTATTATTATTATTATTATTATTATTATTGTTATTATTGTTGTTCTTGTTGTTGTTGTTGTTGTTATTTATAATAAAATCACTTATATTAGAAATTAATGATATTTACAAAAATTATAGGAATCCAGGATACTATATTGGCTCCCACTCCTCTAGCGATAGCAAAGCATTTCATATTAAAAATGTGAACAGCAACGCGTGCCCCAATGTCTTGAGTCACGAAGAATCTTCGGATCCGCTTCAGTAAGGTCATTGCATCCTTCTCAAGTTCTCCAAAAGAAGAAAATGAGAAGGGGAGAAAACCATATCCAATATGTGCACATTTAGCTTCATACTTGACGCGTCTACGTTGTGCAACCTCAATCACTACCCGTCCCGGTGCAAAATTGATCATCCTAGTTTGCATCAAGGGCGATGAACCTGTCAGATTCTCTACCACACAATCCCTATTCATTCTCTTCTTCATCTCAATGTAATTTCCTTGTACTTGTTGTCCTTTTGTCCCCAACATTCTAACATATGCTCTTATTCATCACATCTCAACATTCTATATCATACAACCCCTATTCATTCTCTTCTTCATCTCAACACACACACACACACGCATATCTTTTTAAATTTAAATTTCATACACACACACACACACACTTAAAGCTTTCTCTCTACACTTCTCACACACTTATACTTTTAAAATTCAATTTTTTCACACACTTCACCCAAACTTCTCCTACACACTTCTACCCTTCCAACATTTGAATTTTGAATTTAGAATTTCAAATGTTAGACTCCCTTCTATCAAATCAAAATCACATCTTATCATTGCCAACTCATATCCAGCTCACTACACCTCACAACGTTATCCTTATCCTTAACAATTCAAATTTAAATTTGAAATTTAAAATTGAGAAAAGGCTCATAAACATCACATCATTCCAACTCACTCTTTCTTATCATTACCCCACATGTTTAATTGTTTGAATTTGAAATTTAAACTATCCTTCCAACATCCACACTTCTGCTCCAAGTAAAGGAATATTCTTTTGACATATTCTTTCTGTTCTAAGTATGCCAAATCATCCGCTTAACCTTGGTTAGTTTTCAACTAAGCCATATACATTTGAGGAATACCCAAACATACCCTTTTTCAATAGTTCTTATCTCTTTGAAATTGTACAAACATCCCCAAATCTTTTTTTAAACTACTTCACAAACGTTTTTATCAAATGGCTATTTAATTTGGTTGACCTTGAGTGTAAGAATAATGGATAGGTCAAAGCGTGAAGTACAATTAAGGGTTTATACGAGTATTTAGAACGCCAAAAATCCGAACACGCGAGATGGATTTCTGGCGCACTGGCGCTTAGGGTAGCGCGCTAGTGGCTGATGAATAGTAACATCATTTTTTGTTCTTGGCCTATAAATACCCCTCTTACCTTTTGTATTCTTCACCTATCACCTTTCTTTCTTTCTCTCTTTTTCTCTCTCTTGGAAAGGCAATGAATGCTTTGATAATTATTGATAACAATTATCCTATATATAGGATACAAAAGATCATTCTAGAATAATGACCATCGACTTAGGCCTAATTACATGACATCCATACTAATGGGCCTAATACAAACTAATAATTAATAGTTATACAAATATATCGACTAATACGCCCCCGCAGTTGAAGTGGGAAGAGATCGAACCCTCAAACTGGATCAAAATTCTTAAAACAATGCCGAGGGCAGTCCTTTGGTGAAGATATCGGCATACTGATAACGGGAGGGTATACGTAGAACTCTAATCTGACGAGCGGTAACCATATCATGGACGAAATAAATATCAATCTCAATGTGTTTCGTTCATTGATGTTAAACAGGGTTAACCCTTCTTTTGCTGTTGATATTGTTGTTGTTGTTTCTGCTTAAAATTTGTTGCTTGCGGATTTGGGCGTGTCAAAATAACCTATTGTTCCTAAGATTAAACAAATAATATTTTGCATTGCAACCTCATTGTAACCTTTGCCCCTTTTTGTGTTCTGAATATTTTATTTTTAGTCCTTTGACTATTTGACATTTGTCAGTTTATTCAGATTTTGTACCGTGTTGACGGTGGTGATTTTGTTGAGAATTGTGATAATTTATAGTTTATGGTGAATAATAGTCCTTTTTAGAGTTTATTATTATGTTAGTTAAGTTCCTGGTGGTTGATTCGTGAAATTTAAGAAATGCCGAAAAACGAGTTCCGACACATCCGTTAATGTCCAAATGAGTTTTGAAGGGTTTAAAGTGTAAATATGTCATGTAAATACTCTAGGTTAATGGAAAGTATTTTTAAAGTGAATAAAAATGCTAATTGACTTTGGGAGAAAATTTACAGTTAAGTTTTACGAGCTTTTAAGTGATCCCGACACGAAAAGAAGAACCCGATACCCCCTAAGATCCTAACCGGTTATAGATAAGGGGAGGGAGGCATGGTGGCTTAACTTTAGCTAATCTTGTCCTAAGGTTGTACATAAGATGCTTTCCACTCACCATTTCTCATAATCGTTTTCATTTAAAAAAAACAAAACACACACTTATATGTATGTGTGTGTGTGTTCGTCCGCCACCCAAAACCACCACAAACCACTATAAATTTCTAACTTTGATCAAGAACGTGATATTCTGGGTTGATATAAGTGTACGTGTATTCTTTTAAACAACATTTGGGTTGTCCGGTTCATGTCAAAATCTACATTTTTGAAGATTTCTTGTAAGTTTCCAAATTTAAATTTCGTTTGTCCTTTTAGGTTTATATTGACGCACAAATGTTAGTTATACCAGTTGATCGTCGTAAAAATTGATTTTTGAAAACGAAATGAATAAAATGGTGCGTTTGAATAAAATGAAACAAAGATAAGGTTTTGTTAGTTTTGATATTGTGGTCATGATGGTTGAGAAACATATATTGCTAGATATTTTATTTTGTATAATAGCTTGTATAGCTTAGTTTGTGGGCTTTTCGTGACTTGTTTTGAGCTTATATGCTCACGTCTTATTTTAAAATCACAAGGGAAGTGATTTTGATTATTTTTGTGGTATGACGTATGTTCGTGGACTATTTTTATAGTTTATGGTAGTAACCAAATACTATACGTAGCGTACTACCTTATTTTTAAGCTTACAGACTTGATTTTTGAGCTTTTGGGCTTAAGGCCCAATAAGCACAAATAAGTCGTGGCTTATTTTTTGGCTTAATGTGGTCCGGGTTATTTTTTACTTATTAGTATGAGCTTATGTATATAAATGAACCTTAGTTTTGGGCTTGGATCGTATTTTGGACGTATAGATACCTTATTGGACCCTTGTTGGGCCTTAAAGCCCAATACGCGATATTTAATCGTTTTAAGAGTTTTTAACGAACTTTTGAAAGTAAAATATATTTACGAAGTGATATTAAACATTATTTTAGGAAAAAAAATTATTTAACATTAAAGATTGAGATTTTAGAATTTTGTCGAAAAAGTGTCGAAATGGTGAAAAGTGTTGAAATTAATGTTTGAAACCTTGGAAAACGTTATATAAATGTACGGGTCATGTCGAAATTTCGTAAAAAGTTTATATTTAGAAAATTTTACTTAAGAACATAATTTTTGGTTTTAAATAATAAAATATTATTTTATTATTTTATTTATTTAATAAATACACTAAAAGACGAAAAATATAATTTTTCTCAAAACTTCTCTAATATGTTTATTATGAGTAAACGTTTCCTTTTCAACCATGTTATGATTATTTTATGGTAACTAAGGGTACCGAATAGACTTATCGAGATATATTTATAATTATTTTCTATAAATATTTACTTATATTACTTAGCTATTTTCTTTAAATAGTATAAGTATGTATCGTTGAGATATCGTATTGATAAGATATTTTGGGATGAGACGTCAACCATCATACCACTAAATTGTTATGGATAATTGTACAACGCATCTAACCTTTATGCATCAAACGTGAAAACCGTTTTGGAAATAAATGATTTAATGAGACATTAACTGGACTAGGTCGTGTGCGGATGTCGTTGCATTTGCTTATGTGATTGAGATTTGGTTGCTTAAGACTTGCTTGAGGTGAGTTCTCGTAGCCCTATTTTTCTACTGTTTTCCATTGGGGGAAAATGATACTCAAATATGTTTTGAACTGTTTTGAAATTGTACTATGCGAAACGTGGGTTTGTTTTTGTGACAATTATGTGCTTATGATTTCTATGTGAATATATGTGATGTGATTTTGCTTGCGTGTACTGTGTTTGGCACGGCAAGAGTTTTGGTTTTACTTGCATGTACTGTGTTTGGCATGCAAGGGTTGTGGTCCTGCCCTAATATAGTGCTCTAGCTGGTAGGCCCTTTAGGTGCATAAGTGACATATTTGCTACCTGACTAACGGTGATGCTAGGGCATGGTTCGACTAGCGGGTAAGCTAGGTCGAGTTTACATGATTATCGAGGATGCTAAGTCATGGGTGATTCTCATATATTCACTATCATATTGCACTATTGTCCACTGTTTTGAGATATTGGCATAACTTTTGGGTTTATGGTCAAACCTACGAGCTCACCAACATTATTGTTGACGTTTTCGAGTATCATTTTCAGGTGAAGTAAAAGATGAATAGTTGGTGATATGTGATAACAGGCTTAGGAGTATCCCGTATGGATTTTTCATGTGAAACCTTGCTTGTTTAGTTGTTTAATTCTTAGTATTTTGGAAGTTTTGGTTTAAGTTTGGATTTGGACCCCTGTGTGAGCATTTGGAATTTGTAAGAGATTTTGGATTTAGTTATGATTTGGGACATCACTCGAGGTTGTTCGGGGTGGATGGTCTTCGTAACACTTGAAGTTTATGCATTGTAGTTTTCTCTATATTGTATCTTGTGTTATGATTGATCATTATGTTGCATTCCCGAGTTTCCACCATTGTCGAGGTGTGACACTCATGTCTTGGCGAGTCAAGTCATTACCCTTGTAGCCATGACAGAACGCTACTTTGCTGGGAGTTATGTGTATGTGCAGTCTTATCAAATAAGATCATAATATGCAAAGTTGTGTGTAAACTACTGTATGCTGGGAGTTCCTAAGAATATAAACCACTGGTGGAATAGTAACTTGTTAATAAACAAATTCTTTTTTAATCGTGTTGGGAGCCTAGGGAAAAAGGATCTCAGTGGTAAGTCACACTAACACACACATTGAGATGCATGTTTAACAAATGGATTCCGTTATCATTAGGCGTTATTTTATTTGCTTAACATCTGCCATTCTCCTCCATTATACCTTTATATATTTGTAAGTGTCAATGGGTGTGTAATTTCAAGACCCTGTTTGCTTTTTCCAAAACTTATATTCCTAAAGGTAGTGCCCGATTGTTATGCCCTTGATTACGAATAATGGATGTATTGCCTATAAGAGGCTGTGATGAATATGAGCAAGTTCGACTAAAGTTGTGAAGGTCCGTGACCTGGCTAGGCAACATGTTAGTTTGCAGCCATGGCAGATTTCTACTTTCTCTGATTCTTAACCTCTAATCTGAGCCAAATGATCATTGGAGAACATAGTAGACGTGTCTGTTGTTTGGAGCCATGGACGGTATTTGCTGTCAATTTATATTAGGTCGATGGGAGGTTTTCTATGATGCTTTTTAGGAGAAGTTTGGCCACAAAAAGGCTTAGGTATAAACCTTTACTTGACCTTATTCGTGGCCAAAATTCTCCATGCATGCATCAAGATTCTTCCCTTCCTCATTGCCCTATACAAACTGTGTAACCCTGTATCGATGTAAAAAAGTTTGTAAATGAGTACATGAAAAGAAATTAATCTATTTGGTTATGGTAATGATGATAATTGTCTGCATTTGAATGTCTTGGTGACGCTTATACTGGTATCTTAGCAAGACAATATGACTTGAATTAGAATTCCAGCTATGGCCAATATTTTTTGTCGGATTTAACATTTGCAAATTTATGCCTTATATATTTGAGAAAACATTTAGAAAGTAATTTGAACCTCATAACGTGAATTGAAGGACAAAATATGGTTGATTTTTATATTTTTGTTACTTATTTTGGATGTATGAATATGATTTTTCCAATATCAAGTTTGTTGCTTTTCTTGTTCTCCGTTAGACAGCTAAGTTATATAAATGGCTGATATATACGGGATTTGTATCCCCTCTTTGGTAAGACTATATAGTATTTAATAGATAACAGAAGATGACGATAGTTTTTTGCATTTCTGCTTTATTTGAAAATACTTTCTCGGTATGTTTAGTTAACTAATAGCATAATTAGTCGGCTTTCGTCCTTCAATATAAGAGCTAATAACAAAAATACGTATATTATCAACACAGCTATCCACGTCACGAATAATATGACACCACACACCTAGAACCTGAAATACATATTTTTGTTATTAGTTCTTCTATTGAAGGACGTAACCCGACTACTTCTGCTACTAACTATATAAACGTAATGAGAATGTATTTTGTGTGTTGTCACATTCAGACGCATAAAAGTCCAGATCAATTGTAGAATGCGTTCTACCAAAGAAGGATGTGGAATTGAAAAGAATGTCGTGACAAGTAATTTGGTGCAGATTATTTTTCGTCGCACCCTCTTTTATTTCCTATCGTTCTTTGTGCACGTGCACCTTATCACTCATCAAGGCCTTATGAGGGTCTGGAACTGAAAAGACAGAAACTACGTGGATATAGGTTTTGCTTTATAGCTATTGTTGTTTCATAAAAAACTGCATTTCATTGCGTAAACTTCTACAATGGTTTTCCTCGAGAACACAGGCTAAAATTCATCCAAGCGAAGCGCGGGTTACAAAAACTTGATTATATATACATAACTACTTATATTATACTTATAAGTTAAAAAATAATTTCCATGTTTTGATTGTTTTCTTTTTTTTTGAACGGCGAAATTTTATAAACTAGCAAGACATTACAAAGAAAAAATATTACAAAGAAATCAAATGCGGGTTTTTAAGCCAAGCATCCCTAGAAAACTTCCTACTACTTCTACTATTACACCAAAGAAATGAAGAAGATACGATATCCTCAAAAAGCTTCGATCTAGACGGCGTATTATCATCAAATATAGAGCGATTCCGAAATCCCCAAATGAACCACCAAGCAACATAGAAGACGCCTTCCATTAAGCTTTTAACAATAACCGGAAGTCTAATAGCAGAAAACCAAACCTCCCATTCCGAAAACGAAGTCCAATGCTGAAAATCCATCTCCCACCATCGACACACACGGTGAAGCACCTCCTGAGCTAAAGAACATCGAAATAGAATATGGTGAACATCCTCTACACCCGAAAGACAAACCGGGCAAGAGGTAGACTCCAAGACAACACCCTTATGAACCAAGTTATGTCTAGTAGGCAAACAATCACGACGGGCTCGCCACACGAAAATATTAATCTTGATAGGGATAAACTTAACCCACCTTGTAGGCTCGGGATGAGAGGGAAGAGCCATATCATCAATGGCCGTCCGAACCTCTTTCACACAGAAATCGCCACTGCTAGAAAGGGAGCAGTACCAACGGTCGCTTGCCTGCGAAAGCATTACAGAATTCAATATCGAGCATAACTCAGAAAATTCTTGTTGTTCTACACCTCCTCTAACAGGTCTCCGAAATGACATATTCAAAGGACCAGACATTTTATCAGCCACGCATATATGTTTAGCAGATTCCAGAGCGAACAAGCGCGGGAACATATCTCGAAAAGGAATATCGCCTTTCCAAGTCTTTAACCAGAAGCTAGTTGATTGTTTTCTAATCAAGAGAAAATATGTGTCTGCTAATGCATATTTAATATTTAAATCAACTGTACATGCCTATTTCAAAAAAAGAAAGGACTAAATATGTCCAAATCTCTTACAAACTAACCCACAAAAGCTCATTTTTATGTGAACGTTTGTCACATGGTGAGATAGAGAAACCCAATGAATTAATAGGATTGATGAGGCTAAGACTAAGATGTAATTCAATCAAACCAAGTGACCAAACTAGATTGCCACATCAGCGTCACTTCAGCTTTCTCTCTCTTAAACTAAATAGTGACCAAAACCCTCGTAATCCGACCGGACAAGTGACCGAACACTTTTGTAAAAAAAATCATTTATTAAAATAAAACATTCCAAAAAAAAAAAAAATTTCATTAATTAAAATAAATTTTCATTATCTCTATCTCTATCTCTACTACTTATAAAGCATTTAAGACATTCTAATTTTAGAAGTCTTAAAAATTTTAAGGGACCAAAACATTTTCTTGTTATGAAAGGATTTTAAAACTTGATCAATACTTGTAACCTTAAAAGTTGTAACCGTCGTATTAATGATCAAATAAGTAATTTAATGGGAAATAAATGAGTAACCATCATATCAATACCTTTAACATATACAACTTAAAAAAAAGTTATTAATGTACATTAAATGTCAGTTATGAAATTTTAATATAAAAAGAACTCATTGATTATGAAAGAATCAAAAAACTAAAACACAAACTAATCGTACTTCACACACAATAGATTCAGCCATCAAAGGTTCTTCTGTTCCTTGAACCTCGCCTAGCCCCTCGACGAAAGATGTAATTATACGGGAACTCGTCACCGTAACACGCGGGTACCGGTCGATTTTAACCTATGTTTCAAAGATGCTTATGTGTTTCTTTCTTTTGTTTGGATCTTATGTTTATTTGGATATGAAATACTTTGCATTGTTATTGCTTAAAGTTATTTTAATTTAAGTTATCATTCATTTGTATATAGTTGTTGTTAGAAAAACGTTTAACCGAATAACATTTGCTCGCCACAAAACATAGTCACATGGTGCCCACCCTGTTGCAGCGGCGGATACCCGTGTGATTATATTTTAGAAGTCTTAAAATTTTTAAAGGACCAAAACATTTCTTGTTTGAGAAAGATATAAAGCCATTAGTCAACGCTCACCATATACATTTTTAAATTCACACCAGATTTAATGTATATGTTTTTTAACTAGCATGTGTTAATAATAACCCATTTAAAATAGTTTGTAATTCCTGGTCAAAAAGAGTTATGAGCATTAATCGGCAAATTCATCTCATAACCTCCTCCATGAATGCATAGTGTTTACATGACCATAATCATGGTCATTAAGTTAATGTTGAAACCGTCCATTTAATAGGTCAAGATGGTTACAAACATTTAATGTTGAAACTGCTCATTTAATAGTATGTAACTCTACTGCTGTATATAAAAATGTTGATTTGTAAATTCTATATATGCATGATTAAGGGTGTTATCAGGTCGGGTTAAGTCGGGTTTTGGCTAGAAAAACCTAACCCGCAACCCGACCCTATAAGGAGTCGGGTTATCGGGTCCGGGTTAATATCGGGTTAGCTTATTTAACTTGAAAAAAAAAGTTCTTAGGAGACAAATAAGTGCGGCACGATAACCATATATTGTATAGGAATGGCATCCTCGTAGCAATGAAATTAGTACAGATAGGTTGCTCACTTTATAATTTTACTTTTGTAAAACAGGATCTGGCAAATATAAATTTATGTTGTTGACTTGTGGTGGAATCAACAGACTTATATAACTGAGAACACATCATTTATGGGTTATGATATATGTACCCCTGAAAACACCATTTGTACCCTCCATTTTTTTCCGGTTTTTTTTTTCGTATTTTATTTTTTTTGTATTTTTATAATTTTGTATATGTTATAAAACTGTGACACGGAAAAAACGAAACGAAAAATATAAAGTTTAACAGGTCAAAAGTATGAAATTGTCAAAAATTACGGAACATAAACTGATAAAAAACTGCGTTACACTGTAAAAAAGGAGGTACAAAAGGAATCTTTTGTACTTTTTGACACTATGCAGTGGATCAGGGTGGGTACTAAGAGGGGCACCCATCATTTATACATGTACTACAGTAATGCTATCTGATTGAATAGTTTAAATTAATAAAGAAACACTGCAAATGCAATGAAGAACATCTGTTTTCTAATGGGTAAATTGCATAGAAATGTACTCAACTTATACTCAATTTTAATTTAATGCAATTTACTTTTTTTTATCAATTTAATGTACCTAACTTTTTTTAGTTGCAATGTTAGACGATTTATAGGCTACGAGGTTACCATCGTCATACTTCATCTTCTCCTGCCAAATTTCAGTCAACTTCCGACTAGTTTTATTTTTTAATCACGTTTTTTCACTCTTGCGTCATACGACTATTATCAAACGAGACACTGATGTATTCAAATTGCATCAAAATTAAATTGTAGTTCAACAGCTTATTTATGAACACATGTAAGAATTTAACTATTCGTATATTCTCTTCCGATATTTGGCTCTCATTCAAAATGAAATTGTCATAGTAGTTGTATAATCCAGATAGTGTAAGATACTAGGATGATTATTTATGTTCAGTTAGAACACTAACTGGCCAAAGTAGCAGATAGGTTCGGTAGTGAATCTCAAACTTAACTAATGATATATGTTTCAATTCGTTGTTCACCATCAAGTTACGTAACAATCAAAGTTTTCCTTATATGAGTGAAACGCAACACCAGACAATCATTCAATATTCTTATGGATCTAAATTAGTATCACTGGAAAATGAAAATATACATACATATAGGTGATTCTGAATTAAACCATACATGAAAATGATGATATTAACTAATAAAATAAAATAAAACTAGTCGGAAGTTGGCCGGAATTTGATCGGAAAAGATGAAGTATGCCAATGGTAACCTGATAACCTATAAATCGTCAAACATTGCAACTAAAAAAAGTTGGATACACTAAATTGATAAAAAAAAGTGGAGTACATTAAATTGAAATTTAGTATAAGTTGAGTACATTTTTGTGCAATTCCCCCTATTCTAATCGATGTAAAGTTGCAAACTTCATGCAAATTACTCTTAAAATTAACAAACATATTCCTGCAAAAAAATCTATATAATATTTTTGGGTCTTATTGGGTTCACCCGATAACCAGATAAGATAAATAATTCAACCCTAACCCGACCCGATAACTATATCAGATTATCAGGTTCGGGGCAAAATGACCCGATAATCTTTTTTAACCCGATTAGTGTGACACTCGTAATTTGAGCAGGTTAGTTAATCCGTTAAAATTGGCTAAGTATTTGTGTGTGTTTTATGTGTGATCTATGTGGCTTTGTTTATGTGGTGGTTAATCATTTTGAGTTGAGTATTCATCTCAATGATGATGAGATTTGAGGTTTATGTTGAGAACTTCCATTTTTGATCACTTATAGTGATAATGGAAATGAGTGGCATTTGGAGTGAGTTGTCTTGGTTAATATGTGAATGTCTAAGCGTTGGATTAATGTGAAAAATATGACCTATGAGAAGGGAATGAGTTTTGTAAAATATAAGAATTTTAATGGACTTTCTAAAAATAGAAAGTATGTTGGTGAAATAAAAATTATAATTAAAAAGTTTAATAGAAAGTTTTTGCGTAAAAAGGTTTTTCAAATTAGCAAAGGTTTTTGTAGAAAATAAACGTAATGATGGTAATTATATAATTAATAAATTATATAGGGGGGCTTTCTTTTCAGAACCATTCTTAGTGCGAGAACTGACAGAACCACCAAAAACATGCATACACGCCTTTTAAAAATAAAAAAAATACATGAAAATCATCAATAATCGTAAGAATTCAACTATGTTTCTTCTTCTTTCACA
>BQNB010005995.1:6541-96381 GCA_026074375.1 Tanacetum coccineum
TTCATCAAACACCTTCTCCACTTACTTCAAAAGAAAAACCGGTAGAATCCGCATAGATATCCTATCTATGTGAACCTTGAGTCCTCAACAAATATTGGTCTCATACTTTTAGCTCCCATTCCAATGAAGCTATCACCATAAGAACACTCACCAATCAACTCACCACCACAACATACCGATGTTGTAAACATGTAAGAACTACCACCTCGCTTCGCGCATTCTCTACCACTTGAAAAGACACTACTTCAAAACCTACAACTACCGTTGTTTGTTAACATTACAACAACCAAAACCACCAAGAAAACTTACAACAACAAAACCAAGAACCCTTCCCAAAAAACCACGTCAGAAATCAACAACAAAACAACCTCCCTCACAACATCTTGGAGTTTTTGAACCCTGATGATATCCCCTATTTACACCACATATTGTGCCAATGTTGTAGCAACACTCGGGAGGAAGTCCAAATGCTACAGGAACACATCAATATAGTGTTTTCTTACATCCAACATCACATTGGATCTTTATCATCCACATCATATTATCCACCCAACCAAGAAATTTTTTGCTTAGTCACCATTATCAGATTATATTAGGACGTTTTATTTTAATATTTCCTAGTTTTTATTTTTAGTTCTTGTTTTATGTCTTTTCTCTTATAATAGAATTGACTTTATTTATCCTGCATCGCGATCAAGGTGGATGTTTATTTTTTCTTGAGTCGTGATGATGGTTGCTATTTATTTATGATTATCACTATTATATATGTGTGTGCTTATCTACTAACTTTGTTTTGTAGTACGCCTCTATAGCTTGATTCTTTAGTGCCCAGACAAGGGGGAGCATACACCGAGGGGGAGCATTTGGAAATGTCCAACTCATAACATTTTCAATCGTCAACTCATTTAAATTACATTTGCCGAACGCCTTGAAAACATGCATCTGCATGCAAAAGAGGGAGAATTGGACAAAAACTCACAACTAAAAACTTTTTTAGAACACTTCTATACAATATAAGTATAAATTTTGTCATCATCAAAAAGGGGGAAATTGTTAATACAAATATTCGCGTAAAAACGATATTCATATTATACGATTGTTATGTTTTGATAATAACAAATATAACTTCATACCACGTAAAGGTTCACGTAAACAAGTTATTAGTCGTAAGTTTTCGTCTCAACGTCAAATCACTTAAGGTATAAATATGGTATTATAACACTTGCATAATGATCAAAAAGAATATTTTGTCATGTATACTAGATTAATCAATTGCATAAACTTATGTAAGCTTTCTTACATCTCCACTAAACAAATTATTTCAAGTAATCACTTACTTAACTAGATGGTTACCCGCGCAAAGCAGCGGGATAATTTTTTTCCAAAAAAAAACTTTATGATTCGAGGTTTGAACGTTTTCCCACCTATATAAAGCAAGCTATTGCAAAATTAGATTTCCCTCCCAAAACTCTATAAAAATGACACTGCATTTTACCTCATCTAATGGCCCATAATCAATTTAGCCTTTCAACAAAAAAACCTGTCAACAATTATACCTCCACAATCACTATTCATGAATCCCTCCCCCAAAAACCTCCCCCAAATCATTTAATCCAGAAAATCAACAATATGATCCATAACAAAGAAACCCCTAGATTAATCATTTTTCATGAATTGATCGACATAAATAAATTAACCGAATCCCTAATACAAATAACCTCTAAATAGAATTCCAATCACTAACACCCAAACCCCCAAATTATTCAAATTTTTATGATTTAATATTCAAAAAATTGATTTTTACCCCTAACAATTAAACGAACTATGATTTAAAAAACCCCCTAACAAAACTAGCCAAAAATCATTCATCATTATCATATGTGTTCATCCACCTCAATCCATGAATGATTAACTTAAAACTTTTTATGTTGTATGAATTTGAAGATGGTTAAAAAAGTCACGAAATTTGTTGAACATCCAACAGATTTCAATTTCATGTTATCTTTAAGGTTTATACTTTTTGCTCATTATGAATTTCATGTTTTTTAGTTTATGATTGGTTTGTGTAATTTATTTATGTTTGTCTCTATTTCTTTGTTTTAATTGTGGATTGATGATATTTATATGCTCATCTAAAGTGATGATTTTAGATGTTTATCCTAACTATGATTATTTATTTTTTAACCCTGTTATGAATTATAGTTTTCTATTTAGATTGGTTGTTAAGCATAAATATATGTTGGAAATCGTTATCTAAATAACCTAATATCACAGTAATATTAAACGAGCTAGTCAGCGGATATAGATCACATATAGCATATATAATTAATCATAAAAAACATAAACAAGTAAACATACCTTTAGCAACCAAGCTAGTGACGAATCGAAGACACTTCAAGTACACGCACGTGTTTAATAACGTGCGAACCAAACACTACTTCTAGTTACTAAAATAAATAACCTCTATGTGTATCCACACTACACGTCAAACGATATCACCCGAATGCTAGTTCTTGACCAATGAACAATTGAACACAAGAAAAATCAAAACGGAAAAACCCTAAAGGGTTGTTTGTTTCGTTTAACCAAGAGAGGGGAAAGAGAAGAGAGGATTGTGTAAATTATGAGCTATAGAATCCTCCTTATATACTAGGTGAATTTATGGTTTACCTAAAATACATATCTTGGAGGAAAAGATAGCTCAAAACCCAATCTCACCCCTCCTTGGGCTTTAGGCCAGTCGAACCAAGGGAAAACACCCCTTGGCGTTGACTTTTTGACTTTTCCTTTATTTATGGTTAATTACATTTAATTACCCAATAATTAAAAAGCATTATTTGTTAATTATTCATAACGAACTAATTAACAATCGTTAGTGTTCTTTCGTCAAATCATATATTAATATAAATAATAAATATACAAATATATTATTATAAACATTAATAGAATGATATCTAAGTGTAAACGTGTGTGACCCTGTAGGCCCATGTATTTTCAGTTGTATAAATATCCATATGACATGAGCACAAACCACCAGCTCCTACTTGCGAATGACTTTGTCATATAATATAACATACTAACATTGATGAATAGTCTAGCAACATCATCAATGCTCTCAGGTTTACCTGAGTATGCAGTTTTGGTAAACAACTCAGCCTTTAATGGTTTCAGTCAGTCCTATCCTTTTGTTTCAGATACAATTTTAAATATGGATATGGATCAATAGTCATTCCATAGTTTAACGATTCTGTTTCTCGCATCTGTATTGATTCAGATCACCAAATGTAAAAAGAATCATCTTAACTACAATTTAGGCATGGCTATGCAAATATCTGATCAACCCAACGAGGGCCCCAGTAAGTATCTTACTCCCACACACATGGAGGAACAAATCCTATTTTGACTATAACGGTCCGTCATGTACTTCAAAACATATCTAAAAATAGCCCTTATAACTACCTTTTAACAGCATAGTGGTAGACTATAATAAACAAATGCTATCCATACATGCAAAACTCGCTTGCATCTCAAGTCTAAGGATTAACATGACTTTCAACATGTGTGTAATGCAACCAATGACGCCGATCCATAAAGTGATTAACACAGGTGGGGTATCCAATATTCAACCACATTGAATAACATGTGAAGTTGGCAGAATCATCTTTACATATTCTCCATACTATAACCAAACACTCACATTTACCTTATCTTAACAATACTCCCATAATGTTAACTGGTAAAAGACATAGCTTTAGAATGCTACAAGTCATTCATGGATATAAACATGCAAATATAGGACACAATTATTATGAAATGAAAACAATATACCACGTAAATTAATTCATTTACTAAAATAATAATCGTTTAACATCCCATTATCCAAATACTAACTAATACATCACAAATTTACATGATACTACTAGCAGGAACAATTCCAATCGCCATAGCATGTTCATAATGCTTATTGAATGGCATTGGTTTTGTAAACGGATTAGCTATGTTGTCATTTGTGTGAACTTTCTAAAGGACAATATCACGTTCTTGAATTACTTCACGAAGGTAGTGACATTTCCTCTGAAAATGTTTGGCTCCCTTTAAAATTCTAGCATTATTGGCGATCGCTATTGCAGGCTCATTGTCACATAGCATCTCCATGGGTCTTTTATTCGATGACACGACATCTCCAAGTCCATCAATAAATTTCCTCATCCAAACGGCTTCCATTGATGCTTCAGCAACAGCAATGTACTTAGCTTTTGTAGAAGTGATGCGGTTGTCATAAGACTTCACAAGAAGTTTTACAACTCCCTAGGCAGAGTACCTAACTACTGTAGTGTAGTATAGGCAAGACTCAGGGGTTGTTATCATTCTCTAGGGAAATAGGTTGGGAAGGCTCGATCAAGATCTAATAGAGGTCTACGGGGTTGAGAGAAGATTCTTTTTGTATTTTTATGTTTTTATGAAAGCAGGTAAATATCATGGTTTGAGAGATTGGTTTGTTTTTATCTAATTAAACTAATAATAATCTAAACTACTTTGGTGATAACTTATATGATAAACAAACGTATTTACTTAATCATGCACTACTCCTCAGATTGCTTCTCCTAATCCTGATGCTTTGTCACACTTGTGATGATCTGTGTAAGTATTTCCTAAGTCATGAACGAATTACAAGAACCCGCCGTCTATTTAATATTTCGTTAAGGCAACGCACAAGTAAGGTAGTATGAAGACTAGTACAAGGCCCCTAAGAGTATATTAAATGCAATTGAAATATCTTAAGAGGGATCAACCATATTAGGGGTAAGGTAGTATGAAGACTGTTACCGATGGTATCCATTCTACACACTCGTGTTTCCCTAGATGTCTATGCCAATTTAATATCTTATGGCTATTTTTCTAAAGCCTAATACGCACATTCATCACAAGAAGCAACATTAAAAGGATCTACAATTTAAGTTTCATGCAATCATAAGTAAATACTAATCGATCTAGCCTTGCATGTCCAATAAAGGAGAAGAATAAGAATCTATCACAAAACACATAAACATATTAAGTGATCAAGGATAAATGAACTTCACTTGATTAAATCATGCAGTTAAGGCTATTACAAGAGGGTTTTGACACCCTAAAAATGAGCCTAAAGGCTGCCAAATTCGTTTTTTAAAACTAGGGTTCGTCTGCCAAAAGTTACACACTAAAAACGGATTTGTATATACAAGAAAACAAGCGCGACGGCGTCGCTTTATGTTTTTGACGCCGTCGTGCCACAATGGTCTTCTAGGGCTTTTTAAGTCGGCTTCATTCTGACGTCGTCTAGAATCCCATGACGCCATCACTTGATAACTTTGACGCCGTCACTTGTAGTTTGCGACGCCGTCTCCACGTAATGTATGCTTTTCTTCAAAATAGTTGATGTAGAGTCATAGTCTTGTCCGTTTCTTCTCCAATTGAGTCCAAGTCACGTATATTTCCTCCAAATGCCATCCAAATGCTAAAAACACATAAACGAACGATTAAGCACATAATTTGGGCATATTTGCATGATTTAGGGGGTTAAATGACCCTGAAAAAGTGCATAAAATAACACCACATCAAATACCTCTACACTTGGGATTTGCTTGTCCTCAAGCAAATAGGTTTTCTACCTAGACAATAGCAATATTGGAGGGTATTTAACCTACTCTTTAAAATTAGTTTAGGACACAACCTTCTAGACGTCGTAATTAAAAGCACGGAAAGAATATACTAGCACCTTACATAAGTGTTTGAGATTCTCTCTTTCTCTCGGGTGTATGATAAATTATAACAACTATAGGAAACAAAAAATTAACACTCATTACCTGTCATAGCATATAAATTACCATACCGCTAGGCGCAAGTATTAATCATTACTATAAAAAAGGTCCTTTAAGAGTTGTGGGTTGTAGGTGTAAGATAACAGAAATAGAAACAGAAATGGATGGGATACATTTGGGGTGGTTTTTTAGGTGAATTTGAGGTGAAAGGGTTAGCTAATTATTTATAAGAATACACGCTGATTGGGTTGCTAAGCCAAGAACTCAGACAAAGATATACAAACTCCACAGAACTTTACATCAATCTCTTTTCTTTTTCTTTTCTATTTTTCTCTTGTTCTTTTTTATCCGAATATAATACATCATAAGTTAGGGTTTATAAACACACACTCCACACTTGAGATTTTAGAATTCATACTTTACAATATAAACTAATGAAACGAGATGTGGTGGATCGACATAATTACATGGAGCTTATTGAGCTCTATTAGGTAAATAAATTACTTCTTCCCCAGTTTCCTTACATAAGATAAATAAACTACCATGAATCCCAATCGTCCAAGACTTATGTATATACAATGATAATGGACTTACAACCGTGTAAACAAATACTGAACTATGGTGTTTAAAACAATTATGTACTAAAATGTCCGAGTACATACAAGGCAGGCTAAAGCGATTTAGGTGTAACAAATGTTCAAAGGGGACAATGCTCTTCATTAATAGTCTCAGATTAACCAGAAAAATAACATAGAAAACTGTGAAAAATAAAGCATTAGAGGGGTGTACCAGGGTATCCTCCATAAAAATGAGGCATGGCAAGGGTGTGGGATAGTTTATATGATAAACAAGGTGACCATACCTAACAAATACATGGTTAAGACATAGGTTAAGTCCTATTGCCTCTAAACATTTACAAATCTTAATTCTCAAACTAAGCTGATCTAGGATGCATCCACAAAAACAAGTTCTGAGAATTTAATACACTACCGTATAACTCATATAATATTTAAACCGATACCATATCCAGAAAAAGGCAACAAAATCAAAATACACATCCGTAAAGAACGGAATCGACACAAATGACTGCATTTGAACTTAACTCGAGAAAGCACAGGTATAAATTATCTTGGGTATAAAAAATGGATACCCAATTCCAAAAGAACAAAGGCCGAACCTCATATTATTTTGGGGTGAATTCTGAGGGTTTTTGTGCTAGTCATTAAATTCTATCCATGAGACGCTATTAATACTCTGTTTTTGTCGTGTGGGTCATAAATATTTTTTTATTTGGGTCAAAATTACCGTCTATGCTATGTTTCGATATATTACCCTAGATCATTTTAAGGAACTAGCAAATGGCAAATTGAAGGAATATTTTCTAGGCTTATCCCCCTATAAAGACAATTACAGTGAACATTGTCCCCAATTCTTAAAAGTACCCGTGAAAACGAATAAAGGGAAAAGAAAACAACTAAAAGAAACTACTACTCCTTGGTTGCTCAATAATGAAGAAGAAACTTGCCATAACATGGTTAAATCCATCCTCCGAAGAATCGTCATCTGAAAACTTCCCAAGAACTTCAAGCTTCTTCTCATTAAATATAACCTTAAATCAAATACAAGATGTCAACTATAAACCAAGCGTAAATCCAAGGGTGATTGATATACAAACCTCAATTAACTACGTTTTAGACTCTATGAAAGCAATAAAGATAGGATGAATGTGTTAACATAATCGTGGTTTTCTGTAGTTTTAAGGAAATTACAAATTTCAGAAATTATATCAAGATAATTTTCTCAAAATTAAATTAAAATCGATTTTTTTTATAGGCAGGCCTGGGACGCCGTCAAGTCCCGTTTAGTATTTCCTGCAAAATTTTACAGGCAAAAACCACAAAAATTGGTTAACACAATCATAAGTGATGAATCAAAACAAACACATGACACAAGACAACTAAGCGAATAAACTATACAATTTATTTTATATGTTTGGAAAGTGTTCTTATAAAATCGATATTTTCCCCAACACCTTAGTTTTTAGCAAAATACCTTAGATTGTAATTAAGATAAAGTTAAAAAACAAGCATAGCATGATCACGAATGATTCAAAACATATAAGAATAGCAACAATAAAGAGTAAAACACACGACCTCCCTAGAATGCACGGAAAGAAAAGACTGGTTGCCTCCCAATAAGCGCTTGTTTTTTTGTTCGAGTCACGAGCCTGACTCTACACTTATTTGACGCTAAAAGGTGGGTACCCCCTACACTTAGAAATTAAGTGGCGGGGTGATAGTAGCGATTACAAACATTTCCGATGAAGTATACCAGTGGGTGAAGGTGGTGTGTAATGGTCAAGGGTTCTACTTCCTTCATCTTAAAACTTACATAATCCTTTGTTTGATAGGGTGTAATTAAGTTAAAGAAAAATTATGACAAATAATAGGGTATGTCATTCTTATGAGATTGTGCTGCTAACGTTCTTATCCATCCGTTCCCATCAATTTTATCTCGACTTATCTTCATCTTCGAACTCAAGCTTATTTTTCCCTCAAAAGAATAAGTATTTACAGTTTTGAGGTTGAATTTAGGGTGTTGGAGGGATTCTATAGATAGTGGGTTTAAATCTTAGAAATCAACGCGACCCTGAATT
The DNA here is from genome assembly GCA_026074375.1 of Tanacetum coccineum. NCBI lineage: Eukaryota > Viridiplantae > Streptophyta > Magnoliopsida > Asterales > Asteraceae > Tanacetum > Tanacetum coccineum. Next base: position 14,996 of record BQNB010005995.1, read on the forward strand.
GCACCATGGTAGGCTTGAGTGTTTCAAGGGTTTATGCTAAGAGGTGTGAGTAGGAAGTCTACAGATCTTCTATTTTTGTGAAATGAAACTCTTTGGCAGTCTATTTGACCTTAAGGTTGCTATACACTATCTACCCGACCCCCCCCACCCCCGCAACGTCTTTGTTTTTCTCAAATATTCCTCTAATTGCCTAAATTGATCCTCCTGATCATTAATTAATTTCAGTATTCGTCCCTCAAACTCCTCCTGATAAGGTCTTTTAGGAAATGTAAATCCTACCTCATAATCCAATAGTACTTCACTCCTATTAAATATTCTACCTTGTTAGGGAATAACGAAAGTGACAGTCAACATTCTATAGATAAACTTAGTTAGCACTCGTAAAGTCAATTTTTGGAAACTTACTAAGGATAGTTAGGCTAAGGCCTATGGATAAACCCATGTTTAGCTCCAAGCCCATGATCCATTGTAACTATATAAAACACCTCTCCATGCCCTGAAGAAGTGGTTGGTTGTTCATTATTCACACACTTAATACATTTTTCTTTCATGTTTACTTTCTCTCTCTAAATTGTTCATCAAACCACTCTCTCTCTCTCTCTCTAAAACAACTCTCTTCCTCTTTCAATGTTATGTTAACTTGATTGTTCTACAATTGGTATCAAGACCTATGGAGTGGTGTGTTTAGATATTGTGTTTGATAAAGTTTTCATGTAGTTTTTCCTCTAATACCATTAGTCTTTTGATTTTTTTTGTTTTTAAGCTTAAAATCCACACTAAAGGATCATCTACATAGGTAGCTTTGATCTAGTATCCTTAGATATAGGTTTGTGTACTTAAATTTATAGAAAAATCTCTTAGTTTTTTGTCATTTGTGTTCGTAAGATTTATAAAGGTCAAAATCTTGATTTTAAAATTTTTGGCTTAAAAACCTTAAAGTTTTTATTTTTCTTGTCCCTATAGGCTTAGTAACACTTTTGGTGTAAAAATTTTCAGAAAAAAATCGTTAAAAACGTATCTTTTTTACTTTGGAAAAAGTGGGTTTCATGAGACAACCAAACTAGTCAATCTTCAGTGAGTGCCGATCTAGTCATCTTCAGAGACAACCGATCTAGTCATCTTCAGAGACAACCAATCTAGTCATTTCCAAGAGACAACTGATCTAGTCATCTCCAAGAGACAACCGATCTAGTCATCTCCAAGAGATAACCGATCTAGTCATCTCCAGAAGACAACCGAACTAGTCAAAGTTTAATAGAAACCAAACTAAACAAATCTCAAGACTTAAAAGACAACCTTAATTAAAACACAATTTCTTTCTACCACGTTCGATCCAATAATAATCTTTTAACATACAAATTTCTCAATGATGACTCTTACTGACAAAGCAAATTCTTGGGGTCGCGGCTGGAACAATCTTCTCAACATATGTTGGGAAAATCGATATGTATGATTCTTGCGGAGAAAGTAGCAAAATTGAGCTATTATAACATTGATGGAAGTAGGCTACATGGACGAATGATCCTTGAATCCGTTGAAAATGGTCCACTCATCTGGCCTTCAATTAAGGAAAATGGAGTGACTAGACTAAAGAAATATTTTGCGTTATCTGCTACGGAAACAATTCAAGCTGATTGTGATGTCAAGGAAACAAATATTATTCTCCAAGGACTACCACCATAGGTTTTATGCCGATTGGTAGCAATCATAGTCGAGCCCAAACGAACTTTGGGAAAGAATTCAACTTACTCAAGCAAGAACAACTTCATTTACAAACAAAACATGAGAAAGAGAAGTAAGCTGCTTATGATGAATTTGCTCAAATGTGTTTCTTATAATAAACGCAAGGGGGAAGAAAGAAACACTAAGTGATTTTCTACTTCGGTGATTTTCGTGACTCTACTATAGTGCTAATGACGAGAAATCTACAATATGAAACTGGAAGCAATTTGTAAAGTGAACACAAGTTTTAGTGAATTACTTTCCTCGCCTGCGTATGAGCGCAAAATTTGTGACAGAGATGTGTCGAAACTGAAGTTTTAGAGATTTGCCTACCAACCAAATCTTGATAAGCTTATGCGTTACTTGAGACAACATGAAAATTGTTTATGCAAATGAAGTTTCGTGTTTGTGTATGCCGAATGAACGCAAACTACAAAATCTGCTTGCTTTGGTTCGACAAACTCTCACAATCAGATGACTCCGATCTCCTTATCAACCTGTCATCAATAGCTACATAACCAAAAACTTGAATTTTAGACCACGCAATTTTTCACGTATATCAGTCTCCACAGTATGGAGTACGTATCAGTCTTAACCAATACTCAAGCAAAGCAATGTCAATCACCTCTTTCAATCACTTATACATTCCAATGATTATCATTATTAGTTCACCCAATAAATCACATAAATCATACATTGCAACAGGCACCTAAGTCAACAATAATGGTTTGACTAACCTGCTCAAGCCATGGTTGTCACATCAGGTCTAATTGTTCTAGTGTTCCAGAAAGGTGATGATCCCATTGATGCCATCAATCACATGATGTCTTTCTTGACTGCTGTTGTCACTTTCCGCTATCCTACTACCAATAACCAGCTAAGGAATTCGTCAAACCCTAAGCAACAAGCTACCATTAATGATGGGAGAGTGACCTTACAACCAATTCAGGGGAGACAAACTTCTTTTTCTGTGGGTAATACAAGGACCTACACTCCAGGAGCGAGTGGAAGCAATTCTGGGAAACAAAGGACTGTTATTTGTTACAACTGCAAAGGGGAAGGACACATGTCCAAATAGTACACTAAACCTAAAAGGAAAAGGGATGATTCATGGTTTAAGGATAAAGTGTTGTTGGTACAAGCTCAAGTAAATGGTCAAATTCTACATGAGGAGGAACTAGCATTTTTGGCAGATCCAAGAATAGCAGAAGGTCAAGCCACACAGACTGTCATTACTCATAATGCTGCTTATCAAGCTGATGATTTGGATGCATATGATTCTGATTGTGATGAACTCAACACTGCCAAAGTTGCTCTCATGGCGAATTTATCTCATTATGGTTCAGATGCTCTCACTGAGGTACACAATCATGATAATGTAGATAACAACTTGATGAATCAAGTTGTGCAGGCGATGCCGTCTTCTGAACAGTCGAGTGTTGTGAATAATTTAGAGACTGAAATAACCAGTGATAGGAATATCATCCCTTATTCTCAGTATGTGAAAGAATCACAACAGGCAGCTGTTCAGAATTCTAATTCATTTGCACAACAAGATGCACTGATATTATCTGTGATTGAACAACTAAAAACCCAAGTGATTAACTGTACAAAGATAAATCTGGATAATAAAAGTGTCAATAATACTTTAACTGCTAAGCTTGAAAGATATAAGGAACAAGTTAAAGTTTTGAAAGAAGGACAAAATGTTAATTTAAAGAGTAATGATAATGTTTCAGATTCAAGTGCACAATCTGTAGAGATTGATCGTCTTAAACAAACTCTTTTTGAGAATTTAAAAGAAAAGGAATCTTTAATGCAAACAGTTACTCTTCTCAAAAATGATTTTAAGAAACAAGAATCTAGAACCTCGATAGAGAGATTGCGTTAGAAAAGAAGATCAAATAGCTAGATAATATTATTTTTAAAAGAGATCAATCTGCACAAACTGTTCACATGTTGACAAAACCTCACTTTTTCTATGATCATACCACTAAACAAGCTCTAGGTTTTCAAAATCCTTTCTATCTAAAAAAAGCTCAGCAGTTGGAACTAAAGCTTTATGATGGTAATGTCATTCAGAATACTAGTACTATTGTGATTCCTGACTCCAAAGAGACCCTAATGCTTGCTGAAGAGAGTCGTTTAAAAATGCTTTTAAAATAACAAGATCCTATTATGTTAGAAAAGAAAGTTAATACTACACCAGTCGATTATGCTGTTCTTAACCAACTTTCTCAAGATTTTGGAACACGATTTGTTCCACAAACTAAATTTTCTGCTGAACAAGCCTTTTGGTCTCAAAATTCTATGAATACTTCAGATCCCACTCCTTCTAGTAGACCCACCAAAGTTGAGGTTCTAAAAGAACTTCCTAAAGTCAGCATGGTTAATACGAGTTTGAAGAAACTTAAACACTATCTTGCTGGCTTTGACGTGGTTGTCAAAGAAAGAACCACGGCCACAGCCATCACTGAGTACTCGTGGGGGTTTGAACATAAAAAGCTTGTTTTAAGGATGAAATAATTTCATTTGTAAAAGCTCTGAAGGACTTATTAAATACATTCGATCAATATTTGATTGATGAACTTTCTAAAGTCCAAAATATCTTTCATCAAATGGAACAAGCTGTGGAACAACATCGTTTAGAGTAAAAAACATTTGAAGTTAAAATGAATCAAGCTTTGAACAAAAACGAACGACTCTTGGAACAAGTCATTAACAAAGATATTGTGAACATAATTATGAATTCTTCTGTGGATAATGCTTGTGGGAATGTAAATGAATGTGAAAAGTGTCTCAAACTTGAGACTGAGCTTCTTAACAAAAACGATTTCATTGAAAAAGATATTTACGATAAACTATTTAGAAGATATACCACTCTTGAAAAACATTGCATCTCTTTAGAAGTTGATACTCAACTTAATCAGGAAATTTTTCAAAGACACAATTCTGTTTCAAATCAAAGTGCTTCAAATTTTGATCAATATTTTGAATTAAATGAATTGAAAGCTCAGTCACAAGAAAAAGACACTGTCATAATAAAGTTGAAAGAGAGAATTAAATCTCTAAGTCAAAAAATGAATAAGGATAAGATCAAAAAGGACTTAGAGGAGATTGAAACGATAAATATTGAATTAGATCATAGGGTGTCAAAGCTTATTGCTGAGAATGAACATTTTAAACAGACCTATAAGCAACTTTATGACTCGATTAAACCAGCACGTATTCGATCAAAAGAACAATGTGATGAGTTAATTAATCAAGTCAATCTAAAGTCTGTGGAAATCTCTAATTTAAATGCTAGTCTTCAGGAAAAAGTTTTGGTAATTACAGCTCTTAAAGATAATTTACGGAAACTTAAAGGAAAAGATCTAGTTGATAATGCTGTTACAAAACACACTATTGATCCAAAGATTCTTAAGATTGATGTGGAACCAATAACCCCTAAATTGTTGAATCCTAGGACAGCTCACTCTGCCTATATTAAGCACACTCAGGAAGAAGCTAAAGTTCTTAGGGACCTAGTTGAACATGTTAAATCAAGTTATCCACTAGATCATTCCTTAGAATATGCCTGTAGATATACTAATCGAATTCAGGAGTTGCTTTCAAACATCAGACAAACCTGCCCTAGTATCAACAATTCTGGTGAAAAATTAGTGGCTGTGACCCCAAAGAACAAGGATAAAAGAGTTAGATTCACTGAGCCAGTCACATCCTTAGGAAATACAAAAACAGCCTCTTCATCAAACCTAGTTTCTAACAAACCTGCGTTGTCTTCTACAGGAGTAAGACCATCTACTAGTGCTAGCGGATCACAGCCTTCAGGCAATAACAAGAAAGATAAGGTTCAGCGACCATCAAGTAGTACTCTGAAGAATAAAGTAGAAGCCCACCATAGGACTGTTAAATCTAGCTTGAAAAATAAGAATAGTGTTGTTGAACCTAAAGGAACTGCAAATGTGCAGCATTCCAAGCTTAATGCAAAATCTGAACTTCTATAGGTTAAGTGTAATGGTTGCATGCTTTCTGATAATCATGATTTGTGTGTTCTTGATTTTATCAATATTGTGAATGCTCGTGCTAAATCTAAATCTGTTAAGAAACGTTCAAAGAGAAAAGTTTGGAAACCAACAGGAAAAGTGTTCACAAAAATTAGATACATTTGGAGACCTACTGGTCGGACCTTCACTATAGTAGAAAATGCGTGCCATTTAACTAGGATTACCAAAACTACTGAAGTGCCCCTTATGAAACCAACTGCTTTAAAACCTGATACACCTAAGCCTGTAACAACATTAGTTTACTCAAGGAAACCTAGAAAATCTAAAACTGATGTTCCCGTTAGCAAACCTAAGATTGTTATATCTATATTTGCTAACAATAAGGAACCCAGTACATCTTGGGGATCCATAAGTTCTGATGTTCCATCTTCCTCTCTTGATGAATGCAGGTTGTCCAAATTGTTCTCTGGTATTTGGACTCTGGCTGCTCTAAGCATATGACCAGAGATTGCTCTCAGCTCACCAATTTCGTCAATAAATTCTTAGGTACAGTCAAATTTAGAAATGATCACGTGGCAAAGATATTGGGATATGGTGATTATCAGATTGGGAATGTTACAATTTCAAGGGTTTACTACGTGGAAGGACTTGGACATAACTTATTCTTCGTTGGGCAATTATGTGATTTGAACCTTGAAGTTGCTTTTCCTCAACACACCTGCTTCATTCGTAATCTAGAAGGTGTTGATCTATTGACTGGATCATGAGGCAACAATCTGTATACTTTGTCTCTTGGAGATATAATGACGTCCTCTCTTATATGTCTCTTGTCAAAGGCCTCAAAGACTAAGTCTTGGCTATGGCACCAACGTCTATCTCATCTGAACTTTGGTGCAATCAACCATTTAGCTAGACACGGTCTTGTTCGAGGTCTCCCTAAGCTAAAATTTGAAAAGGACCATCTGTGTTCTACTTGAGCAAATAGTAACAGGCAAAGAAGAAACCCACAAACAACCTAAACTGAAGACAGACCAAACCAAAGAAAAACACTACTTTTTTTGCACAATGGGTCTTTGTGGACCAAAGTGTGTCGCAAAGTTGTAGAATGGAAATAAAGTACATCCTCCAACATTATAGTTTATTACTCTCGATTTTACATAGTTAACGGTGCGAGTAAATGTCACAAGATGAAGCTTTTCATTTCTGTCTCCAAATTATTCATAATCAATTTCACAAGAAGATGTATCAACCCAAGGTGCGGCTTTAGAAAGTACTTTGTCCGAGTCCTTCCGATAGACGAGAAGCAGAATACAAAAATGGAACAGAGACAGATTTGTTAAAATCAAACTTTGTTTGCGTAAAAATATTATTACATGGGTGTGACATCTCCTCATGAAAATACATCTTTGCATTGTGCTTTTCTTTTCTTTTTGCTCAATGTATGCTTGCATGCTTTTGCGCTAGTCTCCATAAGCAAAATGGTGTCCGTTGAAAGACGAAATCAGAATTTACGCAAATTAAAGCTCTCTCTAAAAGCTGCCCACTACAATGGTTGATTTATGCAAAAGCATCGGTATTCTTATTGGCAGGGTGTGAGAGTAGTACTACCGCATAGTACACCTAAAATAAAACATTATACTTCTTCGTCACGTGCAAAACCACCATAATGAGCTTTTACATGACAAACCTTCCACTTCCATTCCCGACATATCAATTTTTCTATGTATTTGGTGCACTTTGCTATCCGACGAATGATAGTGAGAACTTTGGTAAGTTACAACCGAAAGCTGATATTGGTATTTTCATTGGCTATGCACCCACAAAGAAAGCAGAGTCGAATTTATGGTGTACCCCTTTGTTCCTCCATACGTTCAACGGTGTTGGTGTTTTCGGGGTTGCCCTCTCCTTCTTGCTCATCCTCTTCTAGCTTGTTATCATGGGAGTTGCTTTGTTGCTTGGGATGGATTGTGATGGCGTTGATCGAACCATAGATATGGGTCGAGCATTATGTGTTGGGACTTAAAGACTTCAAGATGATTCTTAGAGTTACTACTGCTCAGGTATATATTAGTGCTGTCAAGCATAACTTAGTACTGTTGGTGATACTAATGAAAATTATGCTAAGTAGTTAGTACTAGTAGTATAAAGTTACTACTGCTAGTTACTACTGTTAGTATAAAGTTACTGCTGCTAGTTGAAGTTAAGACCGCTCAGAGTTGAAGACTGAAATATATGCTAAGTAGTTAGTGCTGCTAGTAGTAAAGTTAAGACTGTTGGTACACAGTTACTACTGTTAGTACTGCTAGTACTAATGTTACTACTGCTTATGATTATTAGTACTGCTAGTACAAAAGTTAAGGCTGTTGGATTACAACTGCTAGAAGAGTTACTAATGTCAAAAGGATAAAGACAAGTAAAGAGATAAGGATTGTTTGGAGAACAAGAATACTTATGAAGATAAGTATTGAGTTATTTTTGTAAAAGATATGTATAATGTATTTGTTTAAGAGATTACGTTTGCTTTTAGAAAAGATCATGATATCTTAGGAAAGTATTGTAAGCCTTGTAGGACTCCTTGGTGTATAAAAGGAGGTCCTAGGGTATAGAATTCAATGTCTCAAAAACAAGTCATTGTCATAACTTCAAGGATGTAAACCCTAACACTGTCAAAGAGTGTTCGTATTAATATATTGGAGCTTATTGTTTTGGTTATATTTCTGTGTGTTAAACATTCATTACTGTTATTCTTCTTAGTGGTATAAACTAGATTCCGCATAGTTTATATCATACTCTCAAAGTTTCATTCTTAGTACCTTTGGATTTATCCAAGGATACTAAACCTTACATCAAGCTAAGGAGTTAAAGATCTATTTATTGGGATCAATAAGTGGTATCAGAGCTTTTTATGAAGCTTTGAATAAGAAGAAATCAACAACACATACTAGATCCAGTTCTTAGTGATAAGATGGAGGCAGGAACTACTTCTACAAATCTGACTAGAAAACTCCCTATCCACAACCCAGGGGATTATGATCTCTGGTTAATGAGGATAGAACAATACTTTCTCATGACTGATTACTCCCTATGGGAAGTAATTAAAAATGGTAACAAAGTGCTGAAGAGAACTGTTAGAGAAACTGAACAGGAATATGATCCTACTACTGCAGAAGAAAAGCAGGACAGGAGGAATGGGATAAAAGCTAGAGGAACTCTGTTGATGGCACTCCCAAATAAGGATCAACTGAAGTTCCATTCATATAAAGATGCAAAATTGCTCATGGAAGCCATTGTGAAGAGGTATAGAGGAAATAAGGAATCCAAGAAAGTTCAGAGAACTCTACTCAAGCAATAAGATGAGAATCAGAGACAACGAATCAAACTTTTGATAGGTTGCAAAAACTTATTACTCAGTTGGAGATTCAAGGTGAAGTTATTACACAAGAGGACATGAACTTAAAACTGTTGAGAAGTCTTCCATCTGAATGGAAGACTCATGCTTTGATCTGGAGGAACAAACAGGAAATAGAGACCATCAGTTTGGATGACTTATACAACAACTTGAAGATATATGAACCTGAAATTTCAGGATCATCAAGTATAAGTCAAAATCCATAAAATGTGGCTTTTGTGTCCTCCAACAGCACTAACAGCAATAGCAGCACAAATAAAGCAGATAACACTGCTTATGGAGTTAGTGCTGCTCATACTCAAAGTAATCCTACATCAGGAGATAACCTTAGTGATGCTGTGATCTGTGCTTTCCTAGCTAGTCAGCCTAATTCTCCTCAAATTTCACAAGAGGATCTAGAACAAATTAATCCTGATGACCTAGAAGAAATGGATTTGCAATAGGAGATGGCCATACTGACTATTAGAGCTAGGAGATTCATCAAGAGGACAGGCAGGAAGCTGGATGTAAATGGTCAAAGAGTTGGATTTGATAGGTCAAAAGTGGAATGCTACAATTGTCATAAATATGGTCACTTTGCAAGAGAATGTAGAGCTCCTAAAAATCAGGAAAACAGAGGAAGAGAGATTAATAGAAGAACTGTAACAGTGGAAACTCCCACTGAAAATTCCTTGGTTGCTTAAGATGGAATTAGAGCGTATGACTGGAGCTACCAAGCTGAGGAAGAGCATCCTATAAACTTTGCATTAAAGGCACATACATCTTCCAGAAGTTCTTCCAGTTCAGATTCTGAGGTAGATTCTTATTCTAAATCATGTGTAAAAGCTTATGCTACTCTCAAAGAACAATATGATAGTTTGTCTTCAGATTACAAAAGGTCTTAATTTAATTTAGTATCTTATAAAGCATGTTTAGGATCAGTAGAAGCTAGACTAGCTCACTACAAGAAAAATAAGGCTATGTTTGAAGAAAGCATTAATGTTTTAAAACTTGAAGTCAAACTAAGAGACACTGCTTTAGTTAAAAACAAAAAGAAATTGGAAAAAGCATAAAAAGAGAGAGATGAGTTAAAACTAACATTAGAGAAGTTTCAAAATTTATCTAAATCTTTGAGTAATTTGCTGGAAAGTCAAGTCATTAACAAGTTTAAAACTGGACTAGGATATAATGCAGCTTTTTCTACTTCAGCTTCTCCTGTAGTAGAAAGCTTTGTGAATTCATCTGAGATGTTAGAAAATCAGGAGAATAATAAGTCCAAATTTGATAAGGGATATCATGCAGTTCCCCCACCTTTTACAGGGAACTTCATACCTCGCAAACCTGATCTAACATTTATGGATGAAATAGTTGAAAGTGAGAATATGGATGCAGTAGAACATAAAACTGTTTAGAAGAACAACTTTAGACCTTCACTCATTGAGGATTGGAATTCTGATGATGAAAGTGAGGTAGAAATTATACCTAACGATAAAACTGTTAGTACTAGCACTAAAAAGAAAAAAATTATTAAGTATGCTAGGGAAACAGTAGAAAAGGTAGAAACATCTAAACAAAACAAACACTATTCTAGAGGGAACCAAAGAAATTGGAACAATCTTATGTCCCAAAGACTAGGAAGTGACTTTAAAATGATTAATAAAGCTTGTTTTGTTTGTGGTAGTTTTGAGCATCTCCATTATGTGTGTGATAAAAAGGTCATAAGACCAGTATGGAACAACTCAATAAGGGTGAATCACAAGAACTTTGCTAATAAAATGACTCACCCTCACCCTAATAGAAGATTTGTTCCACAAGCAGTATTAACCAAGTCTGAAAAAATTAATACTGCTGGTGCAAATGTTAATACTGCTGTCAGACCAGTTAATACTGCTGTCAGACCAGTTAATACTGCTGGCTCAAAAATAACTGTGAATCATCCTAGACCAATATCAAATGCTTACAAAAAGGGATATTCACAAGTTACAAGGCCATTTAACAAGTATTCAGCAAACAAGAACAGTATTTTCAATAAAAAGGTTAATACTGTCAGGGTAAAAGATACTACTGCTAGGGATAGAGCAGCGGTAAGTAAAAACAAGGGAAAAGGGGCGAATGCTGTTAAGGGCCTCGACATGCATGGAGTTAGAAAGCCAAAAATAGTAGTGCATCAAAATACTTTAGAAATATTCTTACATTGATGCACGAGGCAGATCCAAGTCTATAATGGCTTGGATCCCCAAAAGAGCTCAATTCTCTTATTTTATGTGTAGGGCAACCCACAGCAGAAGGAGTACAAGGAAAAAGAAGATATTGACAGTCTTTGCTCAAGGCACATGACTAGAAACAAATGCTATCTTACTGAGTATAAAGATTATGATGGTGGATTTGTTTCCTTTGGAGATGGTAAAGGTAGAATTTTTGGAAAAAGTAAAATCAAAACAAGAACATTGGATTTTAATAATGTGTACTTTTGTAAGGAGCTTAAGTATAACTTGTTTAGTGTCATAAATTTGTGACAAAAGAATAATTTTTCTTTTAACTGACACTGAATGTCTTGTCCATACTTCTGACTTTAGCTATTGAATGAAAGTCAGTATGCTAAGTAGTTCTAAGAAAGATAACATTTACAGTATGACCTAAAGAGTGTTGTTCCCACTAAGGTTTAACTTGCCTCTATTGCTAAGCCACAATTGATAATCCAATTAGGCATAGAGACTTGGTCAAATAAACTTTAAAAACATGAACAAACTGTGAGGGTGGAAACCTTGTTAGAGTTGCCTTCAAGATTTTTGAAAAAATGACCATTCTTGTTGCTTGTCAGAAAGGAAAGCAACATAAAGCCTCCTATAAGGCCAAACTTGTAAACTCAATCAGCAAACCCTTACATATGCTTCCTTATGATCTATTTGGTCCCTATAAATGTTAGAGTTTAAATGAAAAGTCTTATTGCCTAGTTTGTCACTGATGACTTTATTAATTTTTGGGTATTCTTTTTAGCCACTAAGGATAGACTATGGGAATTTAAAGACCATTCATAAACAGAAATAGAAAATCAACTATACCATAAAAGTACAAAGTTATCAGATGTGACAATGGAACATGAGTTCAAAAATAGTGTAATTAATCAGAGTCTTAGAAATAAAGGGGAATTAAGAGGGAATTCAGTGGTGCAAAAGGACTCTTCATAGAAAGGTGTTTGCTGAAGATAAGGAATAGAACACAGATAGAAGGCTAGTAAGAGCTTAATGTAGTTGTCTCTCTCTAAGTTACCACCACCTTTTGGGCTTAAAGCAATAATACTGCTTGCTATTGCTAAATAAGGGTCTTAGTAATTAAGCCACATAACAAGACACCTTATGAACTTATTCATGGAAGAACACCATTGATAGACTTCATAAAACCTTTTGGGTGTCCTGTTACCATCTTAAATACCAAGGATCATCTAGGCAAGGTTTTAATGGAAAAAGCTGATGAGGGAATTTTTTGTTGTTACTCTGTGTTAGAAGCTATGAGAGTATTTAACAAAGGACCAGGATAGTTAAGAAACCTTAACATAGATTTCTTGAAAATAGCACCTAATGTGACAGAAATGGACCAACTAGAGCTTTTGATGCTGATCTCTTTGACAAAATCTATGAAGGGGGGGGGGGGGGGGGGGGGGGGGGGGGGGGGGGGGGGGGGGGGGGGTTTTGTTTTTCTAGTGTTAAGTTGTTGCAGGAAATCAAACTAATGGTATTGCAGGAACTAAAGATAATATTATTGCAGGTCAAGTTGAAAAGAAGATAGAACATGAACAAGAGTACATCCTAATACCTATCTGCACAACTGATCCATTAATCTCTCAAGATCCTAAGGTCAGTGAAGAAGATGCTAAAGAGAAGCCTACTGAAATGGATGAAAGTGGAGCTTCAGATAAAGATGGGAATGATGACAAAAGCCACAAGAAGTGAGTTTGAAAGGCTACTTCAACAAGAAAAGCAGACTGTACATCCTAATAACACTAATAGTATTAATACTGTTAGTATACCTGTTAGTACTGCTGGACCATCTTGTACTGATGATGATCTATCTTCACCAGTTAATGCTGCTAAAGCCTCTAAAGGTTTGAATTTATACGATTTCTTAACGTAATAAATAAAATATCTAGTAAAATTTATCTTGAGAAGAAACGCACCACATAGAGACTCCACCCCACAACAATCCATCCCATCCCACCCCACTCACCGACCCAGTCACCCCCACCACAGTACCCATCCATAGAGTGTCCCTCTCAATGAACACTTTTCACCTTTAAAAATTCCTTAACACTTCCACTTTGTTCAATGAGACCCCAGGATGATACTGGAATTTTGGATACTGCTTATGATATGAGAAGTGTAGCGGAGCATAAGACCTCAACAACTGGAAACAACCTATAGACAGTCATATTCCAATAACCAGAATTGACAAGGATCATCCTAAAGATTAGATCATTGGAGACTTAAATTTAGCTATTCAAACAAGGAGAATGACCAAGATTTCTGATGAACATGCTATGAAGTTTACATATAAAAAGCAAGTAGAAGAACAAATTACAAAGATTATCAAAACTGCTTATTTGCCTGTTTTCTCTCTCAAAAAGAACCTAAGAAGGTGATTCAAGCTTTGGAAGATCCAAGCTGGGTAGAGGCAATGCAAGAGGAGGCTTTTATGCCTTTTAAACTTCAAAAGGTTGGACACTGGTTGATCTGCCTGATGGCAAGAGGGCCATTGGAACAAAATAGGTCTTTAGAAACAAAAAGGATAAGAGAGGAATTGTAGTAAGAAATAAGGCAAGACTGGTTGCACAAGGTTATACCTAAGAAAAAGTTATTGATTAAGATATTTTAGCTCCTTATTCTAGGATATGAAGAAATCAGGCTTGTTTTTGCCTATTGCATCATTTATGGGGTTTTTTATTGTGTACCAGATGGATGTGAAGCATGCCTGTCTACATGGTACTATTAAAGAGATGTTTAGGTGTGTCCCCCTCCGGTTTTGAAGATTCACATTTTTCCTGACAAAGTTGTATAAGGTAGAAAAAGCTTTATATGTGTCAACATCAAGCTCTAGAGCCTGGATGAGACCTATCTTACCTACTTAAATTGAAAATGGATTTAGAAAGTCGCTATTATAAGACTTTGTTCATCAAGAAGGACACAGGGAGATCTTATTAGTAATCGATTATGTTGATGATATCATCTTTGGGTCACAAAGAAGTCTTTATGTGATGAGTTTGAAGGTTTAATTACACAAGAGATTCTAGATTGAGTTCTAGGGGAAACACCACTTTCTTCTAGATTGCAAGAACAACATAAAAAGGATGGAATTATCATTAGCCAAGACAAATATGTGGTTGAAATATTGAAGAAGTTTAATTTTGCCACTGTGAAGATAGCAAACACTCCAATAGAGACTAATAAGGCATTGGTTAAGGATGAAGAAGCTGAAGCTGTAGATGTTCATTTATACAAGATAAATGATGGGCTCATTGATGTACTTAACAGCTTCTAGGCCTGACATAATGTTTGCTGTTTGTGCTTATGCAAGGTTCTAAGTTACACCTAAAATCTCACATCTTTATGCTGTGAAGAGGATCTTTAGATACTTGAAAGGTCAACCTAAATTGGGCCTTTGGTATCCTAGAGATTCACCATTTGACTTGGAACCTTTTTTAGATAGTGATTATGCTGGAGCTAGCCTTGACAGGAAATCTACAATAAGAGGTTGTCAATTTATTGGCAAGAGGCTGATTTTATGGCAATGTAAGAAGCAGACTATAGTAGCTAACTCAACAACTGAAGCAGAGTATGTTGCCAGCTAGACTGCTGTTGATAGGTAGTTAAGATCCAAAATTAGATGCTTGACTATGGATTCAATTTCATGAACACCAAGATTTACATTGATAATGAAAGCACCATTTATTTTGTGAAGAATCTAGTATTTCACTCTAAAACCAAGCACATAAAGATATGGCACCATTTCATCAGAGATTGTTATGAGAAGAAGTTGATTCAAGTGATTAAGATTCACATAGACCACAATGTTGCAGATCTTCTCACAAAGGCTTTTGATGTTAGCAGGTTTAACTTTATAATTGCTAGCATTGGATTACTTAATCTCTGAAGTATTGTTTGAGGGGAGGTTAATGTGTTTGGATAATAGTTCTTAACTTTTATTCATGGGTTATGCATAAATATGGACCCTCATGAATTCTCACATGTCTATCTAGTCTTTTCTAGTGTGCTTGTGATGAATAGAGGCATGTTGTTATATAATTATTGAAGATAGAGTTAATATTGTTAGATATCTCTAAGTACTACTGGACTTAGTTTATACTGCTGGATGAAACTTTGTACAAAAGTTGATGCTGCTAAGCTTAGTTAGTGCTGCTTACACGGGTTTAGTAATGAGATTGATGATTAGTATTGGGTTTCTACTGGTAACTATTTTGTTTATACTGCTACAAAAGGTAGTACTGCTAGGCGAAAGTTAGTACTGTTGGGCAAAAGTTAGAAATGCTGAGACAAATATAGTACTGCTTGTTACCGTTAATACTGTTCAGGGCTTAACAGATTTTCATTAATTAATTATAACCGTTGAGATATTTCTGCCAACAACTTCGCTTATAGGGGTCTATATTTAGATAACTCTTGATCTTTCTTTCTTTTATAAGTTTTACTTCAAGATAAAGATTCAACTTTATTTAGTCGGTCCAATCACACCCTTAAGCTCTCTTTATAATATCTCAATTAACTTTGCCAAACCCTCATACTCTCATCAACGAACTTAAACCCAGAACCCTTCTCATAAATCAATCACTATATGGCGGATTTGAAGTTTGTCGATCAACATAATATGGTTGCTTGTTTGGAAAAGACAGAGGAGAACGCTGAGTTTCATCAGATAGTGGACTTCCTCTCTCATGTTTGATCAATTATGCTCTCACTGTAAGTCCCACTATCTATGCTTCTTACATTGAACAATTTTGGAATACTGCCACTTCCAAAACAATCAATTCAGTGAAGCAAATACATGCTATTGTTGATGGCAAGGCTGTGGTCATATCAGAATCATCAGTGAGAAGTGATCTTCTCTTTAATGATGAGGATGGTATTGCTTGCCTAACAAATGAATTAAATTTTTAGAACCTTGCATTGATAAGACATGACAGCTTTCTACAAAACTTTACTTTTCAAAAGGTTCAATTCTCATCATAATTGGAAAATTTCTGATACATAGCATCCTTCATTGTATAATTTCAAAATCAACTGCTTGGAATGAATTTTCAACTAATTTGGCTTCAGCAGTTATATGTTTAGCAAACGGTCAAAAATTTAATTTTTGATGGTATGTTGAGGAACTTGGATCCAAAGAGATTTTTAATGTATCTAAGGTTTTTACAACCCTTTTTGAATAGAACCAACTTAATGAATTACCAAACCTTTAATGATACTTATGGAGAACACCTACACATAGAAAAAAGGTTTTTCTCTAATAGCGGCACGGCAAAAGTAAAAATTTTTCAGGAAAAGTTACTCCACTTTTTGACTTCATGTTGGTGCAAAACCAAGCACCTGAGGGTGAAGGTTCATAAATACCCCCTGAACCCTAACCCACACCATCTAGCTTACAACCAAATGTTTCAAAACCTCAAACTGAATCACTTCAAACTAAAACACCTCTAACAGTTTCCCATGAACTTCAAACTGAAGCTCACATTGAGCAGATACTCCCATCTCCATCTACATATCAAAGACAACAAAGAAAGAACTCCAAACATAAGAGAGCTAAAAAGGTCACTAATGTTACTTAGAACCTAGTGTGCCTTTAGACTATGGGAGCAGATGAGCTATCCATAAGGAGGGGGGTGACAGTGTGGAAAGGGCTATCACTACTGTTGCTAGCTTAGTTGCAGCATATGACAATGATAACATCCTTAAGACCTAATCCACGACAATGTCTAATTATCCTTTTTTTAGGAAATTAGTTCAGGTGACAGTCCCAGGCACCAAGAAACCAGGGGGGGTGCTCCTGCTCAGACTAGGTCTGAGAGAGTGCTTAAAGAGCCCAATGAACCCTCTCTTCCAAAAGGTCACACATCTGGAAGTGGGGAGGGCAGCATGGAACATACTTTTGAATTGATGGATAATGTACTAAACACACCCATGATTCACCTCTCTTGGGAGATAACATACCTAGAAGTGATGAGAAGGTAGAATGGAACTAATTTAGGAATTGATGGAAACTTGTACCTTATTGACAAAAAGGGTTCTTGCCTTAGAGGAAGCAAAGACTGCTTAAGACAGAGTGATCACCAGATTGAAATTGAGGGTTAAGAGGCTAGAAAAGAAGAGAAAGGAAAGAACTCCATAACCTATGAAGAGAAGACTGTTTAAAGGAAAAGTTTAGACTCCTACTGACGAAAGTTTGGGTGAGGATGCTACCAAATAGGGGAGGACAAGTGACAAGATAAAGCCAATGTTTAAAGACAGTGATTTTGATGATCTTGATGATCTGGTGGATGAAGGAATAACGTTGTTCAAGAGAAAAGATGCAGCGAATCAAGAACATTTAATACTGCTAATGAGGAGTTAGTACTTCTGATCAAGTTAGTACTGTCTTAAGGCAAAAGTTAGTGTGTCCAGTAGTTCCGTGAATGTAGTGCTAGCTACTCCATCTACTCCTCCTCCAACAACAACTATATTTTGTGATGAAGACTCACTATTGCTCAGACACTATGTGAAAATGAAAGTGAGAAAGCAAAGGAAAAGAAAAAGGAGTTGTTCTCAAGATAAGAAGAATCTCCTAGACAAAACAGATCAACTTACAACACTTCAAACCCTTTCAACATTGATCCAAAAGACAAGGTAAGGTGTACTGGTTCTGAAGAAGAACCCTAGAAACCATGAAAGTAAAAGAAATGGATAAGGGTAGCTCAAATTGAAAGATGATGCAGAGTTTAGCTCAAAGCTACATGAGGAAGGAATTACAAGTTGGACATGCACAGAAAAAGAAAAGACAAAAGCACGAAGACGCTACCTAGTACTGCTCTTAGATTAAGATTTGTGAAAGTCAAGCCAGAATAGATGTTGATCATGAACTGACTGTAAGACTGACACATAAAGAGCAAGAAAAGTATACAATTGAAGAAAGAGCCAGATTGTTAGCAGAATTCTTTAAAAGAAGAAAGAAACAATTGGCAGCAAAAAGAGCAGAGGCAATAAGGAACAAACTACCTACAAGAACTCAAGTTAGGAACATGATGATTACTTACCTTAAACATATGGTAAGTACACTCCATCAACACAACTAAAGAAACAAGAACTCTGAAAGAAGGTCAGAAGTTTATTAAAAGTTAAATAAGTGATTGATGACTTTAAGCCTATAGATGATGACATTCAACATCAAGCAGAAAGCACTAAAAGAGACCAAGAGCAATTTCTGAAGAAGAAAGTTCCAAGAAACATAAACTAGAAGAGGATAATGATGCTAAAAAGAGGAGCTTAGAGATAGTATAGATGTAGTTCCAAGGGTTGATTTTGCTATTGATGTTGAATCTTTGGCCACCAAATATCCAATTGTTGATTGGAAGATACATATTTTAAATGAAAATATGATGTATTAATCAATCAAATCAGAGCAGATGGAGTTCCAAGCATTATAATATATTCAGTGAGTGCTTGATGATTTTGACAACAAGATGATAGATCTACCATAGGTTGGTAAAAGAAAGATATGAGATCACAAGTCCAGAAGGAAAATGAATTCTTACGTTTAGGGAGAGATGAGAGATCCTTATTTTGAGCCTACTGAAGAAGATGAAATATAGGAAGAATCAAACAAGACTACAACTTGATAAGCTGGAGATTGTTTAGACTCATGGTAGAGTTCAAGTAATTGTTGAAGAATACTAGAGTTTTCTATACACAATGATGATTTGAGAAGAAAAGATCCTCTAAACTCCAAGAAATGCTTTCAAGTATGCAAATAGACGACAGAGGTTGATTCTGAAAGTGAAATGGCATTGAGCTCTCAGATATACAAGATTCCCAACTTCAGAAGTAGAAGAGTGGTTTAGGATACATCCTCCTGATATCAAGAATGTTGATAACTTGAAGACAACATGATGATTAACAAGGTGAAGAAACAATTTAGTGGTGGGGGAGGAGGTGGGGGAAGGTTGTTTGTGTGGGTGATGGGTACGAGGTTAGCAGGATGCTATGCGTTGCCGATAACGTAGGGAGATGGTGTGATTAGGTTGTATCTAGGGATAGGTCATGAAGATGATCTCTAGGCACTGGTGGTAGCTTGTCAAGATCAGACTCAGGTGGAGTATCCTATTCAATTTTATATGCGAAGCATTTGTAGACGAATGACTGTTAAGCAAAACCACAGTTAAGACAATAACATTGTCATTACTATTATTGACTGTCAGTCATCGAGAGCTAAAAGCTGCACTTCTCTATGACTGATACACGAACTGCGCTTAACTTACCACAACTAGTCTCTACTTCGAGTAACTACTTCAGAAGCCCTAACAATTCCACAAGCGAACTCGAGTCTACCCTTAAGCCTAGTGTCTACATTACATACCTCTAGATATAATGCTGAATTAGGACACTGTCGAGCAAGTTGAAAATTATTGTATTAGCAACAGACTGATGAGAGAAAAGTTAATCTGATTCAGTAC
Organism: Tanacetum coccineum; assembly: GCA_026074375.1. NCBI lineage: Eukaryota > Viridiplantae > Streptophyta > Magnoliopsida > Asterales > Asteraceae > Tanacetum > Tanacetum coccineum. The sequence goes on from BQNB010005995.1 coordinate 34,824, forward strand.
AGGATGGCTGTAAGGATTGACAGAACGGAACTTAGGCTGATATACACCATTCAGACATTATAGTCTAATGAGTCACTAGTCCGCAAGGCCATTAAGGTTTCCTTGGTGTATAAAAGGAACCCTAAGGCATAGATCACAATATATCAGTCTTTCATAGTTTTTCATAGCTTTAAGGTTGTAAACCCTAACACTGTCAAAGAGTGTTCGTATTAATATATTGAAGCTTATTATTTTGGTTGTATTTCTGTGTCTCAAACATACTTTTTCTTTATTCTTCTTAGTGGTATAAACTAGATTCTGCATAGTTTATATCATACACTCAAAGTTTCAGTCTTAGTACCTTTGGATTTATCCAAGGATACTAAACCTTACATCAAGCTAAGAAGTTCAAGATTTGTTCATTGGGACCAACAATTTATAAAACTCGATCTACCTGACAACGCACTTACAGGCAGAGAACCCGATCGTGGATAGTATGGAATGGTAAATCCGAGGTTGTCCCAAGAGCTAAGTTGTAATTAGTTTTAATTTGAAATGTCACGTTTATAAAATGGTTTTTGAGTTGATTTGAAATAAATAACAATAAAATAAATGACTATAAATTAAAAGAGTTAGACATATCAAGAGAGAAAACGTGCTAACCTAGTTATTTCATGACTACTGTTATGAAAATGTTTTCCTGTGCAATGTTAAACTATGGTTTCATTAGCGGTTTCTAAGGTGGATAGACTTGAATATGCATATGCAGCCTATCTTATACTTCTCGCGATTCGGACTCAGTCCAAATCATATAAGAGGTAGGATATCGAGGTTGCAGTGATTAATCCTAACTATTCCTAAAACTTATCTAATAACCTATGTAGATTATTAACCCCCTCTGAAGGAGTTCATGTACTTTTTAAGTATATTGGGTGATAAGTGCGATGACCCTGTTATTCACAAGTAGGTTAAAGAGAGTTAGTGATCCTCCTAGTACCCGATGGACTCCCATATATGACATTTATCTTTAATGTGGTCAAAGCAAGGTCTAAACCACCCGTACTACCAAAACCAAGGGTTACCGATATCAAGGAATATCTAACAAAACCATAATCTAACAGGAAACAAACATCATAACAACAGTAATTACATAACTAGGCCAGCACTTTAAGTGCTTAGCCGCTCATGGTAACGAAAACACAACAAGAAATAGAAGAAATCATAGATTAAAAGTTCATAATTCTTATAGGATTCGTTTTTGAACGATTAAATACAAAGTAAGTAAAGTGTGATCTCCCTTAGACTCCAGGTAGAATTCTTCAAAGGTTGGAAGCCTTTGTCGCCTCTCCAGTTAGCTGTAGAGGAAGTGATATGGGAATAGCTTAAATGAGGCATCTATTTATAGGTATCAAACCTGTTACGGCGTAACTTATAAATGTGTTACGCCGTAACCTTCTTACATGGCATTCCATATTTAAGCAGTTGTTACGGCATAACCAGATATGGTGTTACGCCGTAACCTTCAAATAATGTCTATAAGTACGTTATCTTCCTTCTATATTTGTAGATCTTCATGGTTACAGTGTAACCATGTAGGGTGTTACGCCGTAACTCTATCTTTGGTAAGATTTTCTTCCAAATTCACATTTACGGCGTAACTAGATATGGTGTTACGCCGTAACCTTGTCCTTGATCTTTGTACTTTCTTAATATATGTTACGGTGTAACCATTTTTGGTGTTACGCTGTAACATTCTTCAAAAAATTACACTTTGAGCCCTTTTTCCCTTGTTTCTTGTCACTTTCCTGTATTTCACCTGAAAACTACAAAATGATAGAAAATATCTCGTTTTCGAGTGTTAGTGAAACATTTACAAGTAATATAGGGGGTATTTTGCTACCAAAAAATATTAAATATTTGATGTATACAAATTATCCTCCACTTGACTTCTGCTTGTCCTCAAAGTAAGAACATGTTAAGAACATTTTATAAAATAATTTCTCAGAAAACTTCAGAAATGAATTAATAAAACTCTATGGCTAGAAAACATCAAAGCCGAACACCTTCGAAAGTGGATAAAAAGTACCCTCAGCAATCCACTAGTCTAAGTGTTTCATTTTCGGGGTGATCGCTCAATTGCACAGTCATAACATGTATTCTATCATAAGCTTGGAAAGTACATAAATCTGTACTAGTTAGAATTAAGGTCTAAATAAATATTGAAAGCAACAAGGGTAATATGGTTTTAAAGGGTGATAAAAGGGTTAGGATAGACAGAGAAACACATGTAGACGTTTGTAATATAAAAACACAAAAACAAATAGTCTAAAGTAATCTAAGGTTGTCATAACTAGCCACTGTCCATCCATGGGTCCAAGAGTCTAAGTTCGAAAATATGATCTTTAATAATGGGCTACTGGCTCCATTCTTCATGAGTACTGGGATGACTTGGTGTAATAATGGGCTACTAGCTCCATTTTACTGAGATGTATTGGTGCAATAATAGGCTACTAGCTCTATTTTTTTATTTTTTTATTTCGCACCATCTTTACATTTTGTTTAACACATGGGTGGCTTTTTTGTTTCACCCTCTTTTCTTCATTTTCTTCATGATAAATATGAAAATATTACGAGAGTTTATATGTTTAATTATTGCCCCTGCAACATCTGATATTATATGCACATCCCCCACTTGAGATAAACAATGTCAAAAGTGGTGATACAAGGGAGTCTTTATAGATCATAACTGATTGGTCTTCCACGAATGCATATAATTCTCGTTCCCATTCTCCTCGAACCATAGACTTAAGTAGCCAGAGATTTCAACACAAAGAAAATAAAGACTATAGGGTAGGCTAAGGTGAAATGGTGTAACAAAATATATAGAGTAGGGTGAAAACATAGATTGGCTCAACATGAGTGATCTAGGGGTATCTTGCACTAATAATGAGTGCAACAATAGGGTTTATCACAAGGTCAGACAAGTTTAGAGTAACAGTCGATAAACACACACTTATAGGCTATTGGGTGATTTTTTTAAGTGTTGCTTCCTTGAACGATCCTATTCCAGCAAAACACTTAGTCTCGAAATGATGTACATGCCAAGTTCCAAAGTCTACAATACTACCGGCACACTCAATATTTTGGTGGATTTTTGGGTAATATGATGGAAACGAAATATTAGGCATAAATCTCACCAAGCATAATAAGGAGTAATGTGCATTCGGCAAAGATTAATTCTGGTTATTTAAGAAAATTTTGTCAAAAATTTTAAAATTGGCATAATTTTCAAAGAAAACTAGAAAATCAAAGGCAAAATATACGTCAAGTATTAATTATACTCCCATCCCCCCACTTGATTTGCACAATGTCCCCCTGGTTTAAAAACGCGCGCATCATTGCGTAAATTAAATGCATTATTGCATTGCATTTAAGATTTCGCATCATAGGTGCCAAATGCAAGGCCATCCCATATTGCGTTCGCATTATACCGCAATTTACCGCATGAGTGTAATGCTAGCAACGGTCGCAATTTTTGCAATCTAGGATTTAGGTCATTTTAGTCAAAATTAAACCATACAAAAGATACCCACATATTTTAATTGCCTTTTAAAGATAAAACTCATTAAAAGACGTCCAAAACAAACACAATAACGAATATATAGTATATTGTGTTTTGCTAAGTATTTTATGTCAAGCTTTGCTTTTGATTAATATGTTATAAAAAATATATTAATGCCTAAAATCAAATGCTTGTAACTTATTTTATAAGTTTATTGCATTTAGTTGGTACTTGGTAGAATATACCATGTATAAATATTTTTTGTACTTTTTTACTACTAAACGCATCGCGTCCAAATTGCGCTCGCAGTCGCATCACGCATCACGCAACGGCCTTTGGGACCTTTAGCGTATTGGATCGCAAAACACATTTTTAAACCAAGAATGTCCCTATTATACATTATGGAAATGAAATAAAAAGGAAATAGTAGAATTAAGACAAGAAACTCCCTGAGCATTGCTTAGAAATTTGAAATTTAGCGGAAATCTTTAGATTATTTTTGTCTTCTCGCAAGCTTTTTATCCCCTGTGATCACAAAAACAAACCAAAGCATAAAATCGTTCTACAAGAATTATGAAGTGTACAGGAAAAACAAACCTTACTCCTTTCGCAGGAATCACGGTTTGCATTTAGCATATGCAACAAGCCTTTTAAACCACTTGGTGGCCCAAGTGGACGAGTTTAGTCTCGTGAGGGCTTCCAGAGAACATACCCACAAAGTCCATTTACGTATACAATGTTAGACATGTTTAAAACTTCAATTTTTAAGGATTCTGAAGGAGGTTATGGCGTAACTATGATGGTCCACGCAGTAATCAAATGTAAATTTTTTTTTTACGGTGTTACGGCATAACCATGAAATGGTTTACGTCATATCTGCAGTGGTTACGGCGTAAACTAAAGTTGTTACACCATAACTGATGCAGATTCAACAAAGTTACCACATGATTATGAGTCGAGCCGGTCTCGATAATTGCCTCCTAGCTTCTGGATTCTAGAAAACAAAGTAAAAAAACATGCAAACCAACTAATGTAAAAAGGAAACTTCATTAAATAAAGGACGTGGATGTCTCCCAAAAAACCATAACGCAAAAAAAAGAACAAAAAAAAAAAAAAAAAAAAAAAAAAAAACAAGCACTTTTTGTTATTACAGAGTCTTTTAAGTTAGACTCATCCCCTTCTTGTTTCTTCTTTTTCTAATTTTTCCTGCTCTATTTCTTCTAAATAATCTTTTGTTTATTCTCCATAGTCATTTTACATACCTTTCCAAACCACATTTACCCAGTTGTCAAAGCTTAAATTCTCCCATTCTAAATTTGTTCGCATATCATCGTTACTACTTTCCCAATATTCTTTTGTTCTCCCTAGGGTTGTCTCCTCTATCACATTCGTCAAAATGGGGGTTACATGAAGCCCATTTGGTGCATATGTCTTCTTTCCACTAGTAAATTGGTTTACACCAATGTCTCCTTTTTGTATTGGAAAGATCTTCTGAACTACCATTTCTATCATTAATTATTTCTGCCCTTAAATCGTGCGTGTTGGTGTGTGTCTGGGGAATCTTTAATTTCAAGATCTTAGTTTTCGTGAATACCTCACCAGCCCCCAGGTTATATTTAGTTATTTCAGCTTCTTCTTATAATTGGTGGGGGTTCTGTATAGGGCATTCCTAGTAACTTGTTCCTCCTTCGCTTATATGCTTCATCATTGTGGTCAATGAATCCATCATATAATGTAGGCTCCAGGTAATCAATGATTCCTTCCAAGTCATCCATATCTCTGCTAACCCCTGAAAACCATTCTTCGGGTAACTTGTTAATCATTGCCCCGATTATTGCTCTTGTCTTGGTCTCCCCACATTTCTCAGGATCCTCTTGTTCTTCCGTTATAGTCTTTTCTTGTGTTTGCCCTCCAAGCTTATTTTCCTAAAAAATTTTAAGGATCCTTTCTTTAGTTTTATCTTTTACATTATCGTACCCTGTCTTTACCTAGTTTGTACAGCTTAATCCTTCCCATTCTAAGCTTATGCGATCATCATCGTTTATGGTTTTCCAATAATGCTTCAGTTTTTTATCCGGGATTCCTCCTCCATTGTATATTTCGTAGTAAGGGTCACATGATGCCCATAATGTGTATCCTTTTTCATGTTCTTGGCGAACAGGTTCACACCAATGGGTTTTACTGCTCCATAGCTTAGTTCATCCTGTGATGTTGGTCGCTCGTTAAGGTGTTCACTAACAGCTGTAGTTAAATTACACTCTTGTTCCTTCATTTTGATTTTTACCCTGTCTTCCTTAATCCCAAGCGAGACTTCTCTGGTGGAAATATTAATTTCAGCACGAATGTTTGCTAAAAAAGGTCGACCAAGAATGATAGTTTTATTGTTTAATTCCTTTGCATCAATGATCACAAAGTCAGAGGTGAAAGAAAACTTATCAATCTTTACCAGGACGTTTTCTATTATCCCCTGGGAAACACACCTAGTTTTATCAGCCATTTCTACTATTATGTTAGCATTTTTTGGGTCAGCAAGACTTAATTCTTCCAAAATAGATTCAGACATAATATTAACGCTGGCTTCTAAGTCTGCTATTCCATTTATGTCAAATATATCAACTGAACAAGGGATAGTAAGACTTACTGGGTTTGGTTTCTCAGGTAGGCTTGATATTCTTTCAATTAGGCTGGTTACTTTCTGATGCGCGTCATTTTTCGGTGTGTGAACCATCTTGCACTCACTTACTTCACGTTCTTGTCTTCTAAGTTGATCGATCTGAGCTTCCCAATTTCTTAGGGCATCATCCCTGGCTTGCCTCCTAAGGTTTAAATGACTATTGTTCCTTTTTTGTTGAATTTTTCAGCATTTCTCTAACTCTGCTTCAAACCAATCACCTAGGCCCTGATCGCTTCGTTCTTCATTTTCTCTAGTGTATTTGATCGAGGTTTTAGTGATTTTTGGGTGAATAGGGGATTATGATGTCTGAAAGTAAAGATTGGTTTTTGCATCTAATGGTGAATCAAGGCTTTATGACGGGGACTTAAATGGTCCCTATATTTGGTAGGGACATCGGCTTTGGCCGAGTGTGGTTGATAATCATCGTAATCCTGGGTTTTTATTGTTTCTTCATATTCCAGGTATTCTGCGATGGTCATATCATCAACCTTAATACCTACACTGGGTGCATGGTTTTGTGTAAGTTCAAGATACTGCTCAATGGTGAGATCTTCAATGTCAACCCCATCCATGATGTTTCCTAGAGAATAGATCGAGGTGAGAAAAGACATAATTGCAAAAATTCAAATTACTACTAATTTTTAGCTCCCCGACAGCGACGCCAAAAACTTGATGCGTATTTTATTTTAAAATATATTTTTACCAAGTTTTAAATTTATAAAACTCGATCTACCTAACAACGCACTAATGGGCAGAGAACCCTATCATGGGTAGTATGGAATGGTAAATTCGAGGTCGTCCCAAGAGCTAAGTTGTAATTAGTTTTAATTTGAAATGTCACGTTTATAAATTGGTTTTTGAGTTGATTCGAAATAAATAACAATAAAATAAATAACTAGAAATTAAAAGAGTTGGAGATATCAAGAGAGAAAAACATGCTACCCTATTATTTCATTACCACTGTTATGAAAATGTTTTCCTGTGCAATGTTAAACTATGGTTTCATTAGTGGTTTCTAAGGTCGATAGACTTGAATATGCATATGCAGTCTATCCTAAACTTCCTGCGATTTCGACTCAGTCCAAATTGTATAGGAGGTAGGATATCCCGATTGCAGTGATTAATCCCAACTATTCCCAAAACTTATCTAATAACCTATGCAGATTATTAACCCCCCCTTTAAAGAGTTCATGTATTTTTAAGTATAATTGATGATAAGTGCGGTGACCGATAGTTTCCTACACAAGGTAAGGAGATTAGTGAACCCTCCCTAGTACCCGATGGATCCTATATTGACTAGTTAATCTAATAATGGGGCAAGCCAGGTCCAAACCACTCGTACTACCAAAACTCAGGTGTCGGTTACCCGTAATCACTTCACTTCATTACTAGTTTAGACGAATCAAGAAGAAAAGAGAAGGAAATTAGAAAAGCTAGAAAGAGAAACAAGAAAGCGAAAATGAAAGAGAATGTTTGAATTAACTTGTAAGAGATGTTTACAAATGAGTTCCAACCACCCTCTCCATCCTTTGGAGAAGGGTATATATAGTTAAACTAAAAGGCTTTGCATGCCTTTAGTAATTCTACGGGCCAGGCTCGGGTTTACTTGGGCTTTCCCCCGATACACGTGACCGATTAGATTACAAATAAGAGCTCGTTTACCCGTCTAGCCTAATACAACGTATATTAATTTAGTGACCGAGACCTAATATAATTATGAACGAACTTCCATGTTCGACTCAATATTTTTGAGGCTAACAATCTCCCCCTAAGTGAGTTCATTGTGACACTCCTTCATGAGATCAATGAGATTGCTTTTGTCATTGAGCTCTTGTGATATTTGTCTCTGTCTACGTTGTAGGCTTGTTCCTTCATGCTTTGTGATCTTTGATCTTTAGCCTTTGTCTTTTTCATCCGAGATCTTTAAATCTTTATCCTTCCGTCTTGATCGTCTTTGCCACCTTGCGATCTTATGTCTTGACCAACATGCTTATACTTTGCATCATCTTGAAAGCTTGCTAACAATCTCCCTGATAACTTGGAGGACTTAGAAGGAAAGATCTTGTATATCGGATTTGTGCGGAAGTCTTTGTCTTTAATTCTGATCTTTCATATTCTTGAACCTTGATGCTTATAAAATGGTCTTTGTAGATTGAGTCAGAGCAGTGGTTAATGAATCCGACATCACTTGGAATGAGGCTCACCATCTCCATATTTATGTAGTCCTAAATAAACATTAGCAATAAAGCGGGTGATGAATATGCCTTTGTCATTCTCCGGATTTGGTTAGATTAACCTCCGGTTTTGTAGGACCGTTTTACAGTATAAATATTGTACCTGTGATCAGGTAGATTCAAAGAATCTCCTTGACAAGGTTTCCAGCTCAAAGCGTAGGATCTTCTAACACAGATGTATTAGATTTGCCATGCTTGCTAGTTCTCATTACAGGAACGTCTTAAAGCAGACAACACGGTAAGAGTGAATCAGATAGTTACTATCTTTCTGATTATGTTGTCAATTCATTTACTGGACCTTTATCGATATCCAGGTATCACAAGCTTGATTCATATAGAATCTTACAAGTCACCTACCGCAGTGCTGTTTGATGATGACACTGGAAGGATTTCCATTCGTCATTGTGAATACTAAAGAGTATCACTCTGAATGTTCTGGCAGAATCACAAGGATAATGCGTAGGACTCTTGTCAATAGCTTGTGAACTTAATGATGTTCAATAAGTGTTTGTCATGGAATATGTCCTAATGAGATTTATTTGATGATCTCTTGGCTCTAGACTCGATTAGTGCGTTTTAGTTTTTAGTAATTGAGTCTTAGCAACTGCCACCTATACAATATTTAACAACTCGAGTGAGAAAGTCAATAGGAAGTCGTGTAATCTTCGTAACAAATGAGAAAAGTTTATTTTAGAGAAACCGAATGCTTGGGAAGTTTGTGCATTGCATCACTGGGTCCATGATGTCGTTTTCAATGTCATCAATCAACATGTAATTCTGACAAGGCATATTTATATGACCCGGTTTCGTACCTTAAGTTATGTGAGGGCTAACTTTGTTTACACCCTTTATCATAACATTTCTTTGCATTCTTCAACTCCTTTAATCTTACTCAGAGACGTCATTACTAACACCTTTTGTGATTGTTCAGTGTAACTCAATCTAGTCAGCAGTATTCCCATAACATTTATCTCTAATCATACCTAAGGATACTATTTCAAACTTTGATATCCTTGGTAGATCCTCCGGTACTGGTTGGATCAAAGGATTTGATTCCTAACCTAACTACCTTATGACTCAGAATCCGTCGTGAAATTAAGATGTTGTTTGTGGTAAAGATCAAACAATAAAACCTTTTCTACATTTCCAGCACATTGAGTCTATTATATCATATTTTTGTAATTACATTTTCTCCCTATTTTAAATAATAAACACTGAGTTTTTGAAATACCTTGTGATTAAAATATGTCCTTCAAATTCTGTGTGGGAGAAAATATTATCACAGAATAGTTTTTGGAACATTTTTGATAATGATTTGGAATACATAAGAGTTGTCGTTGTGATGTATCCAAAAACATTAAACCTTTGTTTTTCGAAAACTCCGCTAAAAATAGGACCAATGAGAAATTGTTGTCTTTTGAAACATTTTGAAGGTTGAGTGATGAACACATAATTTTGAAAGATTAAGAATTGTCAACGAGAAATACTTGAAAAATTGTGTTCACTTTTTGAAAAACCAAATGTTAGAGACTCGTCTTCTAACGTATAATGGTAAGCGCACTGATACGTACACTATCCTTTAACTTGACTAAAAAAATGAATGTCATGTAAGAATATCTCAAGACCGAAGAAACGTTAATTTTCTCGTGGAGATAAGTTATAAACCTTCCCTTTTATTTGAAGTCCGGTTTATGTACTGATATTGTCACATAAGGCCTCTAGAAAATTAGAAAAGAAACATGTTATGAAACTATTTGCAACTCTCGCTCGAACTCATTACACACCCGTGTCAATGTTTAATCGAACACTTCTAAGCACGTAAATGTATCGATTCCACGAACAAGTCGGAGAAGAATCTTTTGGTATTTTATGTGTTTCTGATTTGTATTTTCATATAGATTTAACCTGTTGTCCTCAGCATTGCTATTTGGAAGGTGGAAATAGTAATTCCAACTCTTAGCGTGATGTAGCTGTCATGATTTCATAAGGGAACAACTTTTGGAACCAGCTTGAACTTGACTGTTCATTGCTGTGGTCGTGAATTCCGAGTTCTGAACGGTTATGATCAGAAGTCATTTGATGAAGAACAAGGCTCGAACTGATGGGAACAGACGTCATTAGAACATTGAGAAACGGGGCCTGAAGTGTTATTTTCAGCAGACGCCATTTCTTTGTAAACTGTGTCATTTTTTAGTTGTTCTTGACATTCGGTAAAGCAGATTCAAGAGAAATTTGAGTGTTTTTTTTCTAATTTAGCAAACTTCGTAAAAGCTACAGTGTAAATCTCATTACTACAAATTCAGTTTGTTCAGAAGAGCTTTTGTGCATAGACAGTCACATTGCCCTGACTTTAATAAGAAATAGCATTGTAATACAGTTGATCTCATCTAAATCAGACGAAGATTGCAAATAAGAACATAAACCTCTTTAAGACTCCCATTCATGCAAAAGCATATCATACATTGTTGGGAATTCTGCCTATCAGATTCAAGTTCAATCTTCAAGAGATGCAACGTATTTAAATCTGCATGCATTTCTTTGCTTAAATTCATGTACAAATGCGAAAACCTATCATTCTGAGTCTTAAGGGCAGAAGCATCAAACATGTCTTAAACTAGGATTCCAAATCTTGCGCAGTTGGGTTACCGAAAAGAAGATATGTACGTTTGAATGTTTTTTACCATGCTTGATCGACAATTTCTTCATATGTGATTAATGTGAATTCGCAGACATTATATGCTTGTCTACTTTTGCTTATATGATTTAGAACTGGAAAGAAATCTATTTTTTTAAAATATTTGCGTTTGTTTTCACAAATGATTTTTCTCCACATTTTCTTTCTATTTCATTTTTCCTTGTGCGACTGAATTTCATAATGCTGAGTCGGAGGTTTATAAAATTTTCATAAAGACTATTTAACTTTTAGTAGTCAAAAGATTCCACCAAGTCTTTTATTCCAATTTTTGATCGACTCTCTTTATCAAGAGTCAAAGTCTCTTCCGATCAGCGACGATTCTGTTTGCAGAACAGGATGTGGTCATGTGGGATCGCATACAAACAATAGGTATCTCATTTTAGCCTTTTAGTATCTTGGATTGGCAAAGGTGGTCTTCATTAAATGTAGGGCATTTGGGTGCTAACAATATGAATGGATTGGATTGATTGTACTCAGTTTGTAAACATTCATTCAAAAACTTTAACTGGTTTTCCAGTGGAAATCATTGACAATATCCTTTTCTTCTTCCTTAAGCTTAAATCTGTTATTACCATTTGTTTTCTCCTTGACAAGACCTTCCTAATGTACTTGTTAAAAGGACTCTGGTTGAACTTAACTCCCTCATGTTTTTTCTCTTTGACAGACTAAATTTCATAGCCTTTCACCTTTTAAACTTTCTTTTATGTCAAATTCTTTGACTAATAGTCCGATGAGTTTTCATTTAACCTTCTTCAAGTTTGTCAAAGTCCCTGTAACGATCATTAAAGGCCTTGAACCTCTCCAACTCAGTCTGTTTATTTTGAAGTGCAACTATCCCAATACTAATTAGATTCCCCTAGAGTTCTACTAGTTTTTCCCGCAAGAATAGATTTGCACTCAGTTAACTCTTAAGTCAATGTTGCATTTGCTTTTGGAACTTTTCGATTTTTCATCGACATCAAGTTTAATTACAATTAAATTACAAGTCAACTCGCTATCATCACATCTACATCATTTTGGTCATCCTGAATATCATTATTACACATATCCGGTGAGTCAAGAATGACATTACTATCACCCGTTTCCACTACACATGTGTTACTAATGGATTCAGATTGGTCAAAATTTTGTATGTCATTGGCAAACACATTATCGTCAGTATTGTATTATACCTGTTCCAATGGCTCAAGACGTTTGTGCCTGAGTCTGACATTAAACTCCTGAATCTTGCCATGACACATAATGTGCTTCTAACTCTTGTTCTCAATGTCTTCATCCGTGTCTGCTAGCCAGACAGATGCTCTGCTTGAAGTTGAACACCATTCCAGCTTTGTTTACACAGCAAACAACTTTTTCCTTGTGATACGTGAGTCATTAACCCGTTTTGACTTTCAGCATTCCTTGGCATATATGACCAATCCTTGCAGTTAAAACACTGTAACCAGACTGTTTGCAACTACAGTGACCACCCTACAGTTTCCAGCCCCCAACAACATTTACTGCCCTTGATTCCCAAACTGTCCAGTCCTGATTGTCATTCTTGTACCTTGATAGTATCCACATTCTTTTTTCAGGTGTTTGAGAATGCTAAGGTTGTTGTTGGTAGGTTTGTAAGTTCTGTAACAGTACTTTTCAATGAAAGCCAAATTTTTTCTGCAAGTCTTTTATCCTCTGAGCTTGTTCAGGATTACTATCTCTTCAGAAGCTACTCAGATGTGGTGTGAATGGTTTTGGCTCTCTCTTTGCCTTTGCATCTAGAGTTGCATAGATCTGGTTGAAGTGAACCTTTTGATGTTGGTGCATATGATTTGTGAGGGTTTGATGTTTGGTAATAAGGTCTTGAAAGTGTTTGAGCAGTAGCAACCAAGTGCTAATGGGTTAGCATTCCTGTCCATTCTTTCAGCACAGAGTTCATTAACTCCTTTAGTATTGTTTCAGAATGTCAAAGAGCTATGGTATGAAACTTCATCCAACTGTTTGTTGCTTCACAATTTGCCGAAATCTTAACCATTCTGGTGAAGTAGTTGAAGAATTGAACATTGACATGCATCGTTTGTAAAAAAAAGATGTCAAATGTTTTTTTGATCATTTCATTCATTAATTTGTAGAATCTTTGTAGTAAGACTCAATTGTTTCTTCCATGCGTGAGAGGTGACTTGACCAAACTCCCCAAAATAAGTTTGTCTGACATCTTGAATATTAAGTGGATCACCTTGTTGGAGCCTTTCGATGGCTTTCCCACATTTCCTTGAGCTGTCCTGACATGCATCAACATGTGATATATTACATCTCCAATTCCAGTCATACAAATGATCGCTTCTTTTTTCTGATTCAAATGAAGCTCTGTTTTAGGAGTCATATTCATAACTGTCTCGACTGTTGTTTGTTCAGGAACTGCTGGAGAATCCTCTGTTGCAGGAACAGCTGGTGTTGTGACAATCGTTGGAGTGTAAGGACCTTTAAGAATGCACTTCCGTAAGGCATCACCATTTGGTCTTGTATCAATGTATTGTAAGAACCGTGATCGCCATTGATGCATATCGTCTGTTGCAAGCATGGTCGGACGATCCCATGAACCACCTGCATTATGTTTGTTATGCATTTGACTATGCAGTTGTGGAAGTTACAATTGGAGTTGTCATGATGAATGATTTAAGAATTATGAAGTGAAAAATGATTGAAGGATCTTAAGTGTTATGAAGTGTTGTGATTGAATCTCTGATTAATTGAAAGTAATTAATTTCCACGGGATTTTACAAGTCAAAGATTTAAACCGAGAAATTAAGTTCTTTCGCGGGATTTTACAAAATCGAGAGGAAACCGTAAAAAGTTAACAGTTGTTGTTAAAGTTTGTTGATTATGTTTGTTGTTGTTGATTAATTGTCCTTGTAGTCCGAATTAAAGTCCAAAGTCCTTGTAATTAGTCCTTGAAGTTTGTTTGTCTTGATGTTTATTTGTGATTAAACCGGTGATTACTAAGATTCCAATTCGGTCAAATACCACCTGATGAGCAAAACATAGGTTTTCAATGGACATGGGTTTCAAAACATAGGTATTAATTGTCCTTGTAGTCCGAATCTTGGGTTTCAAAACATGGGTTTTCAATGGACAAAACGCAGTCTTCTTTGGACAAAATGCAAGAATCTTGGGCAAACCTCAATGAGCAAAACGCAAAGCTCTAGTCAAACCGCAAGAGACAAATCGCAATCTTCTTGGCAAACCGCAATGAGAAAAACGCAAGGCTTTAGGCAAAACGCAACACTTGATCTTTAGCAAAACGCAGTGACTTTATGAGCAAAACGCAATGTGTCTTTGAGCAAAACGCAAGATTTCTTTGAGCAAAACGCAATGAGTTCTTTAGCAAAACGTAATGAGTTCTTTGAGCAAAACACAATGAGTTCTTTGAGCAAAACGCAATGAGTTCTTTGAGCAAAACGCAATGAGATCTTGATAAAAACGCAATGATATTGTCTGACAAAACGCAACAAATATTTTTGAGCAAAACACAACGAACTTTAAGCAAAATGCAACAAGTACAAGAGTCACTTTCACAAGTCGTTTTCACATGGTACTCTTTCTTGTCTTTATACACAAAACGCAACCAAGATTTTTTCAAAACGCAATGACGAAAAAAACTTCAAACTAGCTCGATTTCACCCATTTAGCCACGAACTAAGCTATAGAACTATGAAGATAGATGTAAGAACTTGTTCTAGCCACGAAAGTACAAAAGATTAACACTCAACCACGAAAATATAAATCAAACCATGTTTTTGTCTTTGCGTTATTAGATCGAACCATGAAAAAAAATATATAGAAGCCACGAAAATTGGTATTAACCACAAATCAAAACACGAAACACCCGAGCGACTGATACAAATTCTTACCCGTAAATCACTTCACTTCATTACCAGTTAGATGAATTCAAGAAGAAAAGAGAAGGAAATTAGAAAAAGTTTAGAGAGAGAAACAAGAGAGAGAAAATAAAAGAGAATGGTTGAATTAACTTGTAAGAGAATGTTTACAAATGAGTCCAACACCTTCTCCATCCTTGGAGAGGGGTATATATAGTTAAGACTAAAAGGCTTGCATGCTTTTAGTAATTCTACGTGCCTGGACCGGGTTTTTACTTGGGCTTTCGCCCGAATACACGTGACTGATTAGATTAAAAATAAGACCGTTATTACCCTACTACCTAATACAACGTATATTAATTTAGTGACCGAGACCTAATATAATTATGAACGAACTTCCATTGTTCGACTCAATATTTTGAGGCTAACACTAGGGTTACACGATAGTCAAGGAATATCTAACAAAACCATAATCTAACAGGAAACAAACATCATAACAACAGTAATTACATAACAAGGCTAACACTTTAAGTGCTTAGCCACTCATGGTAACGGAAACACAGCAAGAAATAGAAGAAATCATAGATTGAAAGCTCATAATTCTTACAGGATTCGTTTTGAACGATTCTAAATACAAAAGTAAGTAACGTGTGAAATCTCCTGGACACCCAGGTGAATGCTTTGAAGGTGGAAGCCTTCTTCGCCTCTCCAGTTAGCTGTAGAGGAAGTGATATGGGAATAGCTTGAATGAGGCCTCTATTTATAGGTATCAAACCTGTTACGGCGTAACTTATAAATGTGTTACGTCGTAACCTTCTTACATGGCATTCCATATTTAAGCAGTTGTTATGGCATAACCAGATATGGTGTTACGCCGTAACCTTCAAATAATGTCTATAAGTACGTTATCTTCCTTCCATATTTGTAGATCTTCATGGTTACGGCATAACCATGTAGGGTGTTACGCCGTAACTCTATCTTTGGTAAGATTTCCTTCTAAATTCACATTTACGGCGTAACTAGATATGGTGTTACGCCTTAACCTTGTCCTTGATCTTCGTACTTGCTTAATATATGTTACGGTGTAACCATTTTTGGTGTTACGCCATAACATTCTTTAGAAAATTACACTTTGAGCCCTTTTACCCTTGTTTCTTGTCACTTTCCTGCATTTCACCTGAAAAACAAACAAAATGATAGAAAATATCACGTTTTCAGTGATAGTAGAAACATTTTTCAATTAATATAGGGAAATTTACTACCAAAAAGTATTAAATATTTAATGTTATCAATAACAAAGTCATATTGTCCTTTCTAGTAGCCTGAGATCTTTCCTGTATACCCTTCCACCAATGAACTTCTCTAGATTCTGCATCAACCTCCTTTGATAAAGCTTCTTATCTATATCCTGAACCATAACCCGAGCCCTCTTCTTGTCTAAGTTACTCTATTTCCTCATTGGCAGGTATTCCATTCTTATTCTCGCAGCAATGTCGTGACGAGCAGACCTAACATCATTGAGCATCCATTCACTGAACTTGTGAGTCATCAGCGCGCATCAATTCATTTTTCTCTTGTACTGATCCATGTATATCATTTCATGAGGGTCTGAGTATGAAGTGTATGCGGTTTTGTTCTTGAGATTCGATCTGTATGTGTCGAGTTTAGTGAGGTTGAGCTTCTTTTGGTAACTTTCAACACCTAATTGAAGATCTTCCACCCGCCTTTGAATGACGATACGTCTGGTGTACATACGTAATGCACAATTTTAAATCATACGTTCGTACGATTGTGAGATTGGTCAACTTGTGCAACAGAGTAGTATAACAGTCCTCATGTCTGTAGGCGAAGCTTTTAAAATCACCTTCTTTAAACTTATATAGCATCTGACATCTCGACGAACTTCAATCATCTTCCATGGGAACTTTGGTCATACTTCATCATATTTTAAGTCGGGTACCTGCAATAATGCTTCTCTGGATAAACATCTTTAGACGAAGTCAAGTTGCTAGCATACCCGTAGAAGCTTTGGCATTTAGGACCCCAGTGTGAAGTGCCCAAGTAAGCATGTTGATTAATATTTTAACTGCACGGACCACAATTCGGAACCAAGTCTTTGATCCATTTGAGCTCATATGTAGCAGCCTTTGTCTTAGTGACAGATGTTGAGTATCGTCTGCTTAAATCTCCACCCTTCAGATATTCCAGATTATTAATAATGTCATCCTTATGTGATAATTTGTGATTGTCCTAGAGAGATTACCTCCTGTGTGGATCCCCACTGTCAATATATCGAATTCTTAATCTTGGTATAAGGTTAGTTTATATTAGATAAAATACAAACACAACTTTAGTAGAAAACTTTGTTAGGGTGTATTAAACATTATGCAAATCTAATCTTAAATATTATAAGAATTCTTAATGAAACAGTAAAACACCTTGATCACAACAAATAAGGCTCCAATATTATTAATAATAATACGAATACTCTTCTAGTATTAGGGTTACAAAACCTTGAAGCTATAACGATATAAAAAAAGATTTCTAGATAACGAACTCTATGCCCTAAGACCTCCTTTTATACACTAAGGAATCCTAGTCGATTTACAATATATTCCTAAGACATAGAATATTCTCTATGATCTATTCTATAAATAGCTAATACTACACGTAATATCTTGATCTCCAAACAATCTTTATCCTTTCTTCTGTCTTTATCCTTTCTCTGACAGTAGAAACTCTTTCAGCATTCTTAATCTTTGAAGCCATTTTTTTTTTTGTTAACTTTTTGTACTAGCAGCATTAACTTTTAACACCAGCAGTAGTAAATTATACACCAGCAACATTAACTGAGTACAAGCAGTAACTACTAAGAATATTTTCTTCAAACTTCACTAGCAGTACTAACTTTATACTAGCAGTACTAATATATACTAACAGTAGTAACTGTGAACTAGCAGTACTAACTTTATACTAGCAGCACTAACTACTTAGCATATTTTTCATTAAAGTTAATGAACAACAACTAACTTACCAGCTATCACAGTAATACAAACCTGAGCAGTAGTAACTCTAAGATCACCAATAAGTCTTTTAATCCCAACAATCCTCCCCTAAACTTGATATTTATCTCCAAAATCATCAAGTTTCTTCATTAAAAGCTTCATAATCACCAGGAGGATGCTTCCAAACACTTCATTAATTCTTGAGCTGTTTGTGATAAGTTTAAGAAGCTGATATGCCATTTCACTTAAATGATCACATTGAAGCTTCTTGTTTAACATATCAATAATTGTAGGTGCCATAAAAGGATATATCTTTTCTACCAACATATGAATGTGCACATTTTGCTTCCTTAATGAATGTACTCCACATGAATCATATTGCTTCTAATCTAATACTCTGTAGTCTAATTGATTTTTCCATATATTATCCTCTACATGTGGTTCAAACATTGTCTTCAAATCTCCATATAAAACTAAATCCAAGTCCTCTACTGGTCTTGTTGATCTATACTTAGCTTTTATACCATACTGTTAACAAGTCCTTCTAATTCTTGCCGGTCAAAAACTTTTTAAGCCTTCGACCTAAAACCCTATACATTTTTGAACTTCCATCAGCTCTTATTATTTGATAGTAGCTATTCTTTCCTTCTTTATGGATCTTCCAGTAAACAATAGTTGGAGGCTTAGTAGCCAAAGGAATAGCATCAATTGATACTTCCTCTTCATCATAAACAATTTCTATTAGACTTTGAAGCTTTGATGTCTCTTTATCTTCTTCCACTTTCTGCTTCTTAGAGCTTTCTTGTTCCAGCTATTCTCCTGCTCTCTTTGAACTTCTCTCTTATGCTATCCTAGCTTCAGCTTTCTTTGAATTTTCTTCCACCAACTTAATTCTGTAGTCATCAAAGGTATTCACCCTTTTCATTGCTTTGTCAAATAATTCTTGAATATTGGCAAAGGACTTGTTCTTCAAACTTTTGGTCTTCTATCCTTCCATGTTTTTCAGATAAGTACACATGATACTCCTTTGTTGAGCTCTTATTGGTGGTCTGTTCCTCTTCTCTTCTGCTCTCTTAGCTGCAAAATGTTTTCTTCTTTGATCTAAGAATTGTACAAATAATCTTGCCTTTTCTTTGTCAGTCAATTCTTCTTACTCTTGAGCTTGCAGTCTTTGAGCCAACTGAAAATCAGCTTCAATTTTAGCCTGAATATCATCCCAAGCTATGTTGGCTTCCTTTATTTGTTGAGCTTTTTCTCTGGCAAGCCCTTCTCTTCTTCTTCTTCTTCTTCAGCCAATAGCTTGAAGGCAAGTTATTCATCAAGCCTTATTTGTTCAAGCCTCTTCATAGGCTTCACTTGTTCCACCACATGCTCTTCAATCATAATCCCTTTTCCTTTGTCCTGTAGAGGTTTTGGTACAAATATTATTGTTGTAGGTGTTGTAGTAGTTGTGCCCTGCTCTGGTTCTTGTATCACAACCTTATCAGCCTTGGGTTTTGCACTTTTCAACTCTGCCAGTGCTTGAGCCAAAGTAATTTCAACATCACCAACTGTTGTAGTTGTTGTAGTTGTAGTTGTAGCAGCACTAACTGGAATTGTACTAGAAATACTAACTATTGTAACAACAACATTAACTGTTTCTTCAGCAGTTTCAACAACATCTACATTGTCAACAATTACCTCATCACCATCTAAGTCATTAACACCAAACCACTGGTGGTTTAAGAGACAGAAATTCTACATCGACCGACACTCAGCAAAAACCAACCGAAGAGCTATTGTCAAGACTCACATGAGAATCCTAAGTGTCGTCAGCATTGATGTCTTTTCGATTTATGGGTACGATTACATGAAACAGATAGTCCTTCAAAGATTAGATAATCAGGAATATACTATTGCTGAAAACGACTTCAAGGATCTATACCCGAGTGACTTTGAAGACTTGTACTTGCTGAATCTTCAAGGTCACCAGAACCACCTACTGCCAAGGGACAAGAAGATTCTCTCCTCTGCTGTCAACCTATGGATCAGGAATCTGGTTATCAGACAACAGGTAGAAGACTTCCAACTCGGCATCGAGAGTTACCAAACTCAGCTGAACCTCACCAAACCTCGCTAGGAAGCTACAGGGCTCGAGTTCATGCACGACTACAAGATTCTTGACTCCTCACGAGTCGTGGTGTTCAAAGAAAAGTATGGAATGCAGATGATCATGCGCTTCAACAAAATCCACAAGTTCAGTGATGGGACTCTACAACAAATTGATGAACCTTTAGACTATCGGGTCAAGGAATTCATAGTTAACAAAGTCAATCTGGGGTTGAATACCAGGTTCTGGATCACGAATGATGTGATCAAGAGCAAGCAGTTCATGTTTGCTATTTAGAAGAGGCTAAAGCTCAGAAGAATCTTCCGAAACTTGGATAGCTTTGTTGGTGGAAGAATACGAGAAGGAGACTACAGACTTCTTCAAAGAACAGAATGATGACATCTTCTCTGTAACTTTTAGTACTTCTTGTGTGGTATAACTGTAACATATTGTTAATATTGTACATTATTAGTAGTGATTTGCAAGGTAACTCTAATAGACCCTCAGTTATTGAGGGGGAGCTGTTCCTTTATCAATATACACTTAATCGGACCACATTTTCTCCCAATTTTTCTAACTCATTTAAATCAATTAAGATCCAAAATCTCAACGGGTTTGAAATTTTTGATCGAGGGAGAGAATGTGATTTAAATATGCAAATATGATAACAGTGTGATCTTTTAAACTCATTAATATGCTCTCCCATATGTGCTAAACTCTTTCGAATATCGATGCATATATTGAGGGGGAGCAAATGGTGTATGATGGCAATTGTGGAAATACCAAAGACCGATCCTGTAATTACTTTATCGGAGTTATAAGAATGGTAAGGTTAGGTATTAGTTCCCACGATCCCGCTAGAGCCGGAGGGATCTACCCAGGGACAATCCACTAGTTAGTGTAGAAGTCCTTAGGTATGATTACACGTAATCTACTGACTTTCTCACTCCGAGTTAGTCGGTATTGAAAAGGTGGTAGTCTGCTCCAGCCTCCGCTCACTTAAATCAAAACGCATTATTGAGTCTAGAGCCTAGAGATCATCAATAAATCTCGTTAGGACACTATTACAATATACTTGTCTTTTATACACTGTGAAAACAAGGATTATCTTAAGAGTCCTACGCATTATCCTTGTGATATTGCCAGAACATCCGAGTGATACGAAAGTATTCACAGTGAAGATGGAAATCCTGCTAGAGCCAACATCAAACAAGCTCTAGGTAGGTGACTTGTGAGATCCTTAATGGATCAAACTTGTGACACTGGGCATCGATTCGGTCCAGATTATGAATTGACGGAGGATGAATTTTGATAAAAGCTTAAAACTCTCGATGTGTTACAAAAATCACTTTAACTAGTGACACATCGATTGATTTTCAAATCAATTTTATCTTCAATCGGTGAGATAGTAACTCACTGATTCACTCTTACCGTTCTATTAGTAGCAATACTATTAGTGAGGTAGCTTGCTTTGAGGTGTCCGGTAAAGAGATACTAGCAAGTACAGTGAATCTAATAAATCTGCGTTAGATGATCTAACACTTTGAGCTGGAAACCCTGTCAAGGAGGTTCTTATAATGAATCTACCTGATCACAGGTATAGTATTTATACTGTAAAACGGTCCTCACAGAACCGGAGGTTAATGCAATCGAACTCTGACGAATGACAAAGCCATATTCGTCACCAAGCTGTATTGTTAACTGTTGTATTTCAGGATTACATAAAGATGGAGATGCAGATGCCTCGTTCCAGTAAAGTCAATTCACAACCCCATGCTCACACTTAATGTTTCTAATCAAATACATCATGACAACTGAAAGACCTACAATACAGCTTCCGCAACTCTGATAAGTACTATCATGATCCAAAAGAGGGTGAGCATCTTTTAGAACATCACATGAAGGCAATATTCCACATGGTTCTATATCTTTTATCTTCTTAAGGAGATCTTTTAGAATCTTCAAAATCTTCCATCTTTTGAAGAATTCCAGCTTTGCATTTAAGTCCTTCTTGTTTCAATCTTTTATTTATTTTGTCTCATCAAATCAATAACTCCCAACAATCTTCCCCTATTTGATGATGAGAAAACAAATAAACTCGTGTACAAACTTCATCATAAAGCCAAAGCTTCCCCTGAAGTTGAGATGTGATCATCTCCCTAAATGAAACAAAAACTTCCCCTTAATTCAGATTTCCTTTGTAACCTTGAACATGCCACCACACATAATAAGCTGCAAATCAATAAACATGTAATCTTCTTCTCTTTTTGTCATAATCCAATAGGGGTCTTCTGTAGATATGCAACTTGGATCATAATAGCTACACATCATATACCACAACTACTAATCCATCCTTCCAATGACTCAAATTTCCTTCATGACGTGCCTTAAGAAAAATGAATATGAGCAGTAGAAATTTAAATTAGCAGTAGTAATAAAGATCAGCAGTAGTAACGAAACACTTCCCCTAAAGTGGTGCATGTAGATGGTTAAACATTTTAACAATAAGCTTCCCCTGAAACCCATATGTTAACCATCTCTTGAATCTTCAATTCTTTAAGCTCTATGTAATGATTACTGATGAAGAAAACTAAGTATAACGAACTTGATGCTGAAGTAGAATAACCCAAACTTGTGTCTCATATCTTGTACTATCCACGTGACTCCAAACTTATAAATAAATCTGTGAAATATAAGTAGATCACAACCTCTTGACAAAATCCTCATCTTCTATGAGACACATACTAAGTGATAGCAAATGTGAGCATTGAGCACCATAAGAAAAATCACACACCTTTGCTAGATTTTGA
The DNA here is from genome assembly GCA_026074375.1 of Tanacetum coccineum. Lineage (NCBI taxonomy): Eukaryota > Viridiplantae > Streptophyta > Magnoliopsida > Asterales > Asteraceae > Tanacetum > Tanacetum coccineum. The sequence continues at coordinate 57,726 of BQNB010005995.1, forward strand.
CAAGTCTTCGTCACATCGTTTCTAAGCACGAACAAGTTACCTCTAAACGTAGTAAGCCATTTGAGATATGATAAGAACACGCATCCGAAAAACTCCACTTCAACTTCAAATAGGTGATAAATAACCATCTTCGTAATCAATTCTTCAAATAAATACGAGCCTTTAAAGTTTTAAGAACATTTAAACCAAATCCAAAAATTCAAACAGTAAACACCCAACAAACTTGTGCTTCTGTTATGTCCAAGATCCCAAAGTGTGTGTTATCCGATATCTGCTAAAGCTAGCAATACAAATAATAAACCAGCAGTACAAACTTTCAACAAGCATTACTAACCTTTAACTGGCAGTATAAACTTTTTGAGCCCAATACTAGCAGTACTAAAAATCAAGTAGCAGTATTAATGTTACCTTAGCAGCATAAACTCATACTTGGCAGCATTAACATGTAATAACAGCATAAAATCTTAACGAGCAGTATCAAAAAACCCCTTTGGCAGTAGTAATCTTCAATGGAAGAACTAAGTATAAAGTTACCAGTTTCTTATCAACAGAAACACATACAAGCACAAACAATATACCTTTGTTGTTTCTGTTTCAGGTTCTTTGCTTAAAAAGAAACCGTCAAAAGATTACTTTTCTTCTTCTTTGTAGTACACAGTTCCAAGTAAAAAAAAATTATACAAGCTGCCTTGTTTATTTCCAATAAACCAAAAACCAACAGACCTTGTTTGTCTGTAAACCGAACACAAAGAATCCTTCAATGCTTCAATAATCACTTATATCAGAAACCCTTAATTGATCGAACAGTATAAACTTTTTAAAGGAAGCAAAGGAAGCAGTACTAAAAATTACCAGTGTTTGTTGTTAGCAATGCTTTATCTGTTACAAAATTGTCGCTAAGGTGCATTCTCCTTCCTCCCATAGCTATTAGCGACACTTTTTCTATCACTAAATTGTCACTAATACGTTGCTAATCAGGTTCTCCTTCCTCCCATACTATTTGTGACACTTTTTTCTGTTGCTAAACTGTTGCTAATGTGTTACGAATTTGGATTCTCCTTCCTCTCAGGCTTTTAGTGACGCTTTAAGTGTCACTAATCCGTTGCTAATCTGTCACAAATTCAAGCAGTACTAATATTTTCTTTTGACAATCGTGGTAGTATTAACTTTGAATTTAGTACTGTTGGCAACACTAATATAGAATGAGCAGCACTAAGCATAACCAAAGACCACGAACAAATTAATCATTCTATCCATAACCTGCTAAACTCAACTGCATCCTCTATTCCAAAAATACAACTTGAAACACAACAGCAATAACCTCGAACCTTAAGCTTAAAACTTACTGTCATAAAACAAGTACCCATGTGCTGCTTCTTTTCAATGAACGACAAACCAGAAAAAAACTTGATTGCAAACCTGTATGACTTAATGTCGAACCTTTGCTTTCAATCAATAAGAACCTTCGACACCATCTTCAAAGTTACTGATTTATCGATTTAGGGTTTCGCTGAAAACCCCTAACTCCATTTAATTAGATATCGAAAAAGAACATATATATATATAATTCTTTTTACCAAAAATCAGAAACTTGAAAAAGCTTGTTGATCCTAGATATCACGAGCCACCAGGCTCTGATACCAATTGTGGAAACTAAAGAATCATTGTAAGCTCAGATTGTTTAGATCTAATCTAGGATTATAAATATCAAAGATAAACATTACGCAGCGGAATAATAACAATAAGAACAATGATGTTTTTCAAGGTTTTTCTTTTATTCAATCACAGCCCCAAATACTATTTGATCAGAATAGATCGGTTACTCTAACTAGTAACAGGGATTTACAATCCTTGAGGCTAAACTATAGACGTCTATACTATTTTGCTCTACTATACAAACACACACGACACCTTTGTGTTTATACGACTCTCATATGATGTGCACACCAAACTACACGACCTAATGATCTCTTTATATAGTAGAGATCATCTAGGTTTACAAAGGATAAGAACAAATATAATTAGGAAACAAATAATATCTTCCTAACTTTTATCTTTATCTTCTATATCTTTTATCTTCTTAAGGAGATCTTTTAGAATCTTCAAAATCTTCCAGCTTTGCATTTAAGTACTTCTTGTTTCATTCTTTTATTTATTTTGTCTCAGCAAATCAATAATTCCCAACACTTTAGCACTTATTTGACTATTTATTACTTTAGTTAGATTCTTTGATGATTCTTCAAATTTTTCTAGTTTAAGTTTCAAATCATCTTTCTCTTTTAAAGTTTCTTCTAACTGATTTTTAAGGTCTTTAATAGAGATATCTTTCACTTGGACATCATACTTTAAAAATGCAATGTCTTCTTCATAAACAACTTCATTTTTTTCATGAATAACTATCCTAGCTTCTAATGATTCTAATCTCATTTGATAACCTATAATTTCTAGATTAGATTTATTAAGAGCTATACACTGTTGATCATACTGTTTTTGAAGAGTTTCATATGATTTTAAGCAATCTTTAGAGCAAGTATGTACCTCAGAGTCTGAACTTGATGAACTTGATGAACCTTGGGATGTATAGGCCATTAGAGCAAAGTTTGTGAGTCCTTCTTCAGCCTAAAAGCTCCAATCATAACCACCTATCCCATCTTGAACAACCAAGGCATTTGCAGGAGTCTCCACTAGTACAATCCTTCTTGGAGCATCTCTATTTCTATTCCCCTGATTCTTTAGTGCCCTGCATTCTCTAGTAAAGTGACCTCTCCTATGGCAATTGTAACATTCAACTTTGTCTTATCAAAGCTAACAGTTTCTTTGCCATTGAAATTTAGATTCCTTCCTGTCTTCTTTAAGAATCTTTTCACCCTCATAGTAAGCATGGCCACCTGCCACTTAAGATCCATCTCTTCAAGATCATCAGTGTCAATCTGCTCCAGATCTTCATTGTCAAATTATGTACTATTAGATTGATTAGCAAAAAAGGAAAACATGACATCATCAACATAAGTTGAGGAAGAAACTTGTCCCTGTGAACTAGCAGTAGAAACTTCATGAGCAGTATTAACTGCTTCATTAGTATTGCTAGTGTTTTCTAAAGATACAAAAGCCACATTATGAGAGTTTAAGCTTGAGCTTGATTGGCCTTTAATCTCAGCTTCATACACCTTCAAATTGTTGTACAAATCATCCATGCCCATTGTGTCTAGATCAGATTTGTTTCTCATGATTAAAGCAATATTGTTCCAAGCTGATGGTAGACTTCTCAGCAATTTTAGATTTGCATCTTCCTGAGAGATAACTTCACCATGAATTTCTAATTGGCTGATGAGTTTCTGAAACCTATCATAGGTTTTATCCAATCGTTCAGATCTTGATGCAGCAAAATTCTCATATTGCTGCTTCAGAATGGTTTTCTGCATTTTCTTTGATTCTTTATTGCCTCCAAACTTGGCCTTGATTGCTTCCCATAAGGTCTTTGCATCCTTGATTCCATAAAACTTTAATAGGTGCTCATCATGAATGGCCAACAACAGAGTGCTTTTTGCTTTTAATTTATTCTTTCTTGCTAGCTTTTGTTCAGCAGTTTTAGGAGGAATGGGACTTTCAGCACTGGCTGATGCAATAGCAGGTGCATCACCATTTACAATAACATCCCAAAGAGCATAATAATTGTGAGTAAGATATTGTTCCATTCTCATGCTCCATAGATCATAGTCTCCTGATTTGAGTATAGTTTTTAGGTGCAGACACTGTTTGGGGTAGTTGCTGGACTCGATTCCATCTTCTCTTAGATTATGAGATCTTTTGTAATATAGTGTTTCTTCTTATTTCAGAGTTATCAACAAGGCTCGATACCACTTGTTGGTCACCCTTTAATGACAGATCTTTCTTAGCTTGTTTAAAGCTTATTATATTGGATAGATCCAAGACAACTATATAGAAAACTAGAGAGATTGAGAATATCACAAACTATGTGGAAATCTAGTTTCCATACTAAAGAATAAATAAACAGTAAAACAAATCTTTTACTAAACTTTCAATATATTGAATACTATTTTAAGTTACAAATAGCTATGAATACTATGATAGCTATGCAAACTATGAATACTAATATAAAAAACTGATTTCTAGATCTATGCCGTAGGGTTCCTTTTATTCACTAAGGAAACCCTAATGGGCTTACAAAACGCGTCAAGTGATTATGATCCTTTTTCTATAAGTAAACATAATCTCTTAAAACAAAAAATTTTATACATATCTTCTTACAAATAAATTTGATACTTATCTTCATAATTAGTCTTGTTCATCAATCAACCTATACTCTCCTCATCTCTGTCAGCATAATCCTTCCAAGCAGTAGTAAATCTCCAGCCAGTTGATAACTGAGACAAATCAGTATTCGAATAGCTTAGAGTTTACTAGCAGTACTAACATACACTAGCAGTACTAACTTTTGTACTAGCAGTAGTAACTACTTAGTATATTTTTAGTCCTTATCTCTGAGCAGTCTTAACTTCTACTAGCAGCAGTAACTTTATACTAACAGTACTAATTATACTAACAGTAATAACTAGCAGTAGTAACTTTATACTGCCAGTACTAACTACTTAGCATAATTTTCATTAGTATTACCAGCAGCACTAAGTTTTGCTTGACATCACTAATATTTACCTGAGCAGCAGTAACTATAAGAATATCTTGAAATCTTTTAAACCCAACACCCTATTTGCACCATCAAGGTCAAGTGAGTCCACAAGTTTTAAGAAATCCTTGAGGTGTTGGTTTGGATCCTAGAATCAAAGTCCGTGGAATGAGCATTCGTTTTACATCAATCGGATGGTGTCGGATCGAATAGGTACCACATTGTTCCCTACGGGGAGCTCAATGGTATTCCTGTAGCCCTCGTGGCTAGGTTTGGAGTAATCTCTAAGAGTGCGGATAGGATTCTCGTCTCCTATGGTGGTTGACGAGAATGGATTACGAAACAATTAACACAAAGAAACGATAGACTTCGAGAAAGCTAATATGTGGGAGTTAAATTCTCACTTGAAAGGATTCAAGTTAGTAGAACTAAGTTAAACTATGATCGAAACCTAACTATTCCCCACACAGCGGCGCCAAAAACTTGATGCAGAGATCGTAAAGGACTTTTACAAGAAGCTTTACAATCCCCTAGGCAGTGTACCTAACCGTTGTAGTGTAGTATATCCAAGACTCGGGGGTTGTTATCATTCTCTAGGGGAATAGATTGGGAAGGCTTGATCACGGTTTAATAAAATTCTAGGAGTTGAGAGAAGATTATTTTTGTATTTTTATATTTTACAGAAAGCAGGTAAATCAATGGTTTGGGATGTTGGTTTGTTTAACTAATTACTAAACTAAAATATAATCTATACTACTGGTGATAACTTTATGATAGAATAATGTATTTACTTAATCATGCACTACTTATCAGATTGCTTCTCCTAATCCTGTTGCCTTGACACACTCGTGATGATCTATGTAAGTATTTCCTAAGTCATGTACGAATTACATGAACCCGCCGTCTATTTAAAATTCCTTTAAGGCAACACACAAGTAAGGTAGTATGAAGACTATTATAAGGCCCACAAGAGAATATTAAATGCAATTGAAATATCTTAAGAGGGATCAATCATATTAGGGGTAAGGTAGTATAAAGACTGTTACCGATGGTATCCTTTCTACACTTCTCGTGAATCCCTAGACGTCTATGCCAATTTAATATCTTATGGCTAGTTTTCTAAAGCTTAACGCACACATTCATCATAAGAAGCAACAATAATAGGATCTACAATCCAATTTTCATGCAATCATAAGAAAATACAAAGGATGGTTTAGCCTAGCATGTTAAAGATAAAGCAAGAACATAAATCAATCAAACAACACATAGACATATTGAATGATTAATGATAAACAATCTTACTTGATTAAAACATGGATTGAAGGTAGTTACAATAGGGTTTTAAGGCCCTAAAAACGACCTTAAAAGCTGCTAGAATGACTAGGGTTCGTCTCTCGAAAGTTATACAAAGTTACACACTTAAAACCCTAAAATCGGTTTTGTATATATAGGAAAAACGACGCGATGGCGTCGCGTTGAAGTCCTGATGTCGTCACCATGTGGATGATTCTAAATCCTCTTTAAGTCGGCCACGTCTTGACGTCGTCGCTAGATTCCTGATGCCGTCACTAGATAGATCATGATGATGTCTCTTTATGCCCGCGACGCCGTCTCCACGCTCTGTGAACACAATTCTTCATGAGATTTGGTGTAGGTCCGTAATCTTGTCTGTTTCTTCTCCAAATGAGCCCAACTCACGTGTATTTCCTCCAAACGTCATCCAAGTACTAAAAACCTAAAAACAAACGATTAAACACATAAACTAGGCATATTTGCATGATTTAAAGGGTTAACTGACCCTGAAAAACTGTATAAAATGACACCTCATCAACAAAACAACCTCTCAAAACCATGATATTTACTTGCTTTCTTAAAAATATAAAAGCACAAAAAGAACCTTCTCTCAACCCCTTAAATTCTGTTAGACCGTGTTCGAGCCTTCCCAACCTATTCCCCTAGAGAACGATAACAACCCCCGAGTCTTGCCTTACTACACTACAACGGTTAGGTACTCTGTCTAGGGGATTATAAAGCTTCCTGTGAAGTCTTCACAACCTCCACATCAAGTTTTTGGCGCCGCTGCGTGGGGAATAGTTAGGTTATGATCATTGTTTAACTTAGTTCTACTCGCTTAATTCCTATCAAGTGAGAATTTTAATTCTAGTGCATTAGCTTTCTTGTAGTCTATCTTTTCTTGGTGTTAATTGTATCATAAATCCTTTCATCAACCACCATGGGAGACGCAAATCCTATCTGTACTCTTGGAGATTACTCCAAACCTAGCCACAAGGGCTACAGGAATACCATTGAGCTCCCCGAAGGGAACAATGTGGTGCCTCTTTGACCTGACACCATCCGGTTGGTGCAAAACGGATGCTCATTCCACGGACTTTGGTCCGAGGATCCAAACCAACACCTTAAGGTTTTTCTTAAACTAGTGGACTCACTTGACCATAATGGTGACAATAAGGAAAGAACGCGCCTGCGTTTGTTTCAATTTTCCCTTCGTGATCAAGCTAGCAATTGGCTTGAACGTCTTCCAGCAGGATCCATCACCACATGGGAGGATCTTACTACTCGTTTCCTAGCTCAATTCTTTCCATCGGGAAGGACCATAAAACTCCGCAACGATATCTTGATGTTCCAACAACATCAAGGAGAATCTCTCTCTAAAGCATGGACTCGTTTCAAGGACTTACTACAAAAAGTCCCTCGTCTTGGCATCGATCTTTGGCTCCAAGTCCAAATATTTTATGACCATGTCAATCCCGTCACAAAACGAACCATCGATCAATCGGCCGGTGGTAAGCTTCATAACCGAAACGCCAAAGAATCTTAGGCATTATTAGAGGACCTCGCCTACTATGACAACGAAAGTTGAAACGACCCATGGTATTTCGTTAAGCCGGTCAAGGCAATCTCTTTGCCTCAAGATGTCCCGAGTACATCCGACCGTCGTCTAATCGAGCTCGAAAATTAGGTTCAATGCTTGATGGAAGCTCATATTGCTTCGATGCAACCTACTTAAGTGAACAAAATCACTTCCTTATGTGAGATCTGCAATGGTTCCCACGACACTCAGTACTGCATTGAAAATCCTGAACAAACCTTTGTTGATTATGCGTCCTCGCGTATCAACGAAACGGGAAGTAGGTAATTTGTTAAAAACCAAGGACCGAAGCTTTAATGAAGTCGCCAATGCCTGGAAGGGAAAGCCGAACTTTAACTAGGCACACGCCCAAACATTTACCAGCCCACGAAACAGCTCGTTCTCCAGCTACTCTTCTAATTACCAAACAAAGCTTGAGAAGGCACTAATTGATTTTGACTCTCATCAAGAGAAAAGACTTGTTAGCCTCAAAATAATGAGCCGAACAATGGAAGTTCGTTCATAACTATATTAGGTCTCAGTCATTAAATAATTATACGTTGTAATAGGCTACACGGGTAAACGGGCTCTTAAATGTAATCTAACCGGTCACGTGTATCGGGCGAAAGCCCAAGTAATCCCGAGCCCGGCCCGTAGAAATACCAAGGCATGAAAGCCTCTTGGTATTAAGTATAAATACCCCTCTCCAAGTATGGAGAGGGTGTTGATTCTTGTTGATTCTTGTTAATTCTCATTTGTAATTTTGCAAGTAATCATCCATCTTTTTCTTCTCTCTACCTTTCTCTCTCTAACTTCTCTCTACAATTCTTCCATTTTATCTCATCTTATTTTTCTTGTTCATCATAATGAAGTGAAAGTGATATTGACCATCCATATGGAAAAAACTTGGGTTTACAGTGTATGGTCCACTCAACGGGTTCTCTCTTAAGCTTGCCGTAGAAGAAAATCTTCAATCTAGAGTTTTAAAGAGGAGGACCTCGTACATCACCGACGTTGAAAAACGCAGGTGGTTTTTACCTTGGAGTCATGGTTTCTCTTTGGTTTTCTCTTTATACAGATCATAGAGTTTTCATAGGCATGGATCACGAAAGTTCATTAAGTTCATTGGTTAAACTTTTCTGTGATCACCGCGAGTTTTTTTTTTGATATCAAAAGTTTGTATGCTTATGGGTGTTTTGATATCAAAGTTGGTATGCTTGAGGGCCCAGTAAGCTTTGTGCTCGAGCTCGATCGGAAGATGACATGCCTTCCCGTACACTAACTTATATGGAGTACACCCGATGGGTGTTTTGTAAGCTGTGCGGAAAGCCCAAAGTGCATCATCTAGTTTATCCGACCAAGAGGCACGGTTTTCGCCTACGGTCCTTTCCAGAATCCTTTTCAAACCACGATTGGAGACCTCAACTTGTCCACTTGTTTGTGGATGATACGCGGTGGAGAGACGATGAGTAACTCCGTATTTAAGCATGACCTTTGAAAATTGGTCATTGCAAAAATGGGTACCGCGATCACTTATGATTGCACGAGGGGCACCAAATCGGGAGAAGAGAGATTTAAGAAATTTACAAACAACTCGGGCATCATTGGTGGGGAGCGCTTTTGCTTCAACCCATTTTGATAAGTAATCGACTGCCACGAGTATATATTTGTTCCCTCTTGAAGACGGGAACGGCCCCATAAAGTCAATGCCCCACATGTCAAAGATTTCGCAAACTTGGATAGAGTTTTGTGGCATCTCATCACGTTGCGAAATTTTGCCTTGACGTTGACAAATGTCACATTGGGTGACAAAGTCGTGGGCATCCTTGTAGATTGTGGGCCAATAAAATCCTGAATCGAAGACCTTTTTAGCTGTGTAATTGGCACCGTAGTGTCCCCCGGTGGGTCCACTGTGGCAAGCTTTAAGAATGTCAAAAGCTTCTTGCCCCGAAACACAACGCCTAATTACTTGGTCTGCACAGATCTTGAATAGAAAGGGGTCGTCCCAAAAGTAGTGTTTGACGTCTTTGAAAAACTTTCTTTTCTGTTGGGACGACATCCCTTTGATCACAAAATTTCCCGCATGGTAATTTGCAAAGTCGGCAAACCATGGGGCATTATCATCACCACGAAAGGTAACCATCCCAAGTGTCTCGAGAGGAAATGTTTCCGTAATTTCCTTTTTCTCGAGCTCACTTTGATGGGGATTTTCAAGTCTAGAAAGGTGGTCTGCGGCGAGATTTTCTGCTCCTTTTTTATCACGGATAACGACATCAAATTCTTGGAGCAGCAAAATCCACCGGAGCAATCTCGGCTTAGCATCCTGCTTAGCAAACAAGTACTTCAAAGCCGAGTGGTCCGTATACACTATACTTTTGGACAAGACAAGATATGGCCGGAATTTCTCGAAAGCATACACTACGGCAAGTAATTCCTTTTCCGTTGTAGTGTAATGTGCTTGAGCCTCGGTCATAGTCTTGCTTGCATAGTGTATCGGTTGGAAGTGCTTGGTCTTACGTTGCCCGAGGACTGCCCCAACAGCAAAATCACTTGCATCACACATGATTTCAAAGGGCAAGTCCCAATCGGGAGCAACTAGAATTGGAGCCTGGGTTAACTTCATCTTAAGGGTTTCAAATGCTTCAATGCACTCCTTCGAGAAGATAAACGGAGTTTCCTTTTCAAGGAGGTGGGTCATAGGCCGGGCGATTTTGGAAAAATCCTGAATAAATCGTCGGTAGAATCCGGCATGACCGAGAAAACTGCGAATACCCTTAACTGTAGTAGGATGAGGCAATTTTGCAATGACATCAACTTTTGCCTTGTCAACCTCAATCCCTGATTTAGAAATCTTATGGCCAAGGACTATGCCTTCCTTGACCATAAAGTGGCATTTTTCCCAATTTAGCACAAGATTGGTGTCTTCACACCTTTGGAGCATTTTGTCTAAATGGGAAAGAACAAGAGAGAAAGAGTCACAAAAACCGAGAAATTCATCATGGAAGCTTAGCCATGGTTTTCTCAATCATATCGGTGAAAGATTGCAACCATACACCTTTGAACGTGGTCCGGTGTATTGCATAAACCCAAAAGGGAGCGACGATAGGCAAATGTCCCGTAGGGCATGTGAGGTGGTCTTCTCTTATCAAGTGGGTCAATCGGGATTTGAAAGTAACCGGAGAATCCGTCCAAAAAACAATAGTATTCATTCCCGGCTAATCTCTCGAGCATCTGATCCATGAATGGTAAAGGGAAATGGTTTGGATTTGCATCATTGAGTTTTCGGTAATCGATGCAAACTCGCCATCCTGTAACCAACCTAGTGGGTATCAACTCATTTTATTTATTTTTTACCACGGTTATGTCTCCCTTCTTAGGGACACAATGAACCGGGCTCACCCAGGGACTGTCAGAGATAGGGTAAATCAACCCTGCATCAAGAAGCTTGATAACTTCTTGCTTAATAACCTCATGGATTTTGGGGTAATCTTCTCTGATGTTGAACTACGGGTTTGGCATTTTCCTACATCAAATCTTATGGTGCCAAAAAAACTGTGGATTTATTCCCTTAATATCAGAAATCTTCCAAGCTATGGCACGTTTGTGTGACTTAAGAACCTTGATCAGGGCGGTTTTATCCTCATCTTTCAAGTTTTTAGCGATTATGACGGGTAATTTGTCATCACCCTCCAAAAACGCATACTCAAGATGGGACGGTAAGTCTTTGAGTTCAAGGTCGGGAGGGTCTTCACATGAAGTATTTACCTTTTTCAGGGAACATCAATTCACAAAACTGGTGACGGAGGAGATTTGGGTCTCTATTGATCACTATCAACAGTTCCTCAAGGTTAAACAGTTCTCCTTCAGAAACATAGAATGCATCAACACCCGGTGGTATTTGAATATCTTGTTCAGAAATCATCGATCTTTCAATTAAATAATCACTTCTCCGTAAGGGAGTGAAAGATGGAGAGCGAGAATCGATCGTACGATCGCAGTAGAGTGCGGATTGCCATCTTTCAGAAGTTTCAGTTAGTAACTTCTTGACATATTCCTCACAAGCTAATGTCTCAATAACATCGAATCGGTTAACCGTTTCAATGATATTGATGGAGAGCGAGAATCGATCGTAAGACCCGAAGTAGAAGTGGGATTGCCACTTTCAGAAGTTTCAAGTACTTCTTGAACATATTCCTTACAAGCAATGTCAATAACATCGACTCGGTTAACTGATTCAGTGATATTATAGGAGAAAGTCTCAGTATCACCAACTTTGAAGGTTACCGATTGGTCATCATGTCTAAGGGTCATTTGTTCACCGTGAACGTCGATCAAGGCACGTGCCATCCTCAAGAAAGGTCTTCCTAAGATTAGGGGAACCCGAGGATCGGCAACGTAATCAACGACCACAAAATCGGCCGGAAAGAATAACGTTCTAACTTTCACGAAAACATCCTCGGCGATGCCGGTTGGAGTAGAAATCGTTCGGTCGGCAAGTTCAAGTATCATTCGGGTTTTGGTCAAAGCTGGGAGACTTAGTTCTTTCCAAATGGAGAGAGGCATTAGGTTGATGCTTGCACCGAGATCGGCCAAGGCTAAGCATTCATTCATCTCTGGAAAGTCACACGGTATAAGAAATCTACCGGGGTCTCCAAGTTTCTCGGGAAACTTTTTTAGGATAACCGCCGAGCAATTCTCGTTTACCGGTGTCTTTGTCAACTCAATTATCTTATCCTTGTCATTGAGGAGCTTTCTAAACATTGGTGCAAATTTGGGCATATGTAGGAGAGCATCCGCGAAACTTAGCTCGAAATGGAGATTCCGAAAAATCTCCATAAATTTTGAAGCTAAAAGATTGTCTTTTTCACGGAACTTCTCTTTGTTGGCCCTTGAAGGATAAGGCAAGGTTGGTTTAGTCTTTGGAACAACAACGGGTTCATGAGTTTGGACCACCGGAGGTTGGATGTTTTCGGTGCTTGGTTGCACCGTATCCTTTGTCACCTCGGGTTCATTTTCCTTCTCTTTAGGAGGAGAAGAAGTTTGAGGTCCATTATAGGAAACACCGCTTCGGGTAGTGATTGCTTTCACATCACCTTTCGGGTTAGCAATGGTGTTGCTTGGAAGAGAACCCGAACCCGAAGTAGAAGCAGTATTACTATTCACGATTTTGGTAAGCAGGTCCGTTATGTTTGCCATTTGATTTTGCATATTTTGCATAACTGCGTCATTAGCTTTGACGTAGTGATCAAAATCGGACTTAGACACACCTGGTGTTGGATGAGCTGGAGCTGGAGCTTGGTATGGTGGAGCTTGAAAAGTCGGGGGTTGATTAATCTGAGGTTGGTAAACTTGTCCTTGATTGAAATTACTACCTCGATTTTGGTTCAAATTGTTCCCCCGATTTTGGTTGAAATTGATCCCCCGATTTTGGTTGTTTTGATGGTTTTGCATAGGAGGAAAACCGGGAGGTCGAATTTGGTTAGCAACCATCTGAGGTCGGTAACTGGCATTCCCTTGGTTGTAGTTAACTGCGGCGGCTTGTGACACGTATTCTTGGATATTGTCACGATAGTCATTGGTGGCTGGACAATTCTGGTAAGAATGTCCACCCCCGCAAGTTACACAACTTTGCTCAACCGCTTTTACGGAAGCGGGAGCTGGAGTTTGGTTTTTCTTATCGAGAATCAATGCTCTAACCATATCTTTTAACTCAGCAACATCGGATGAAACTGCGGGGGTAGAAGAGCTCGTACTCACTTTTGAAACAATGGCTTTGCTTCGTGATTGACGAACTTTGGATTTGCTCTCGATGATTTTTAGGCATTCTCGAGGCATTTTGTCCAAAAAGTTACCACCCGCAGCGGAGTTCAATGAATCTTGATCATTTGAATTTAGGGCATTATAGAATGTATCGAGTTGATGCAATTCTGAAAACCCATGATGAGGGCATCCCCTTAAAAGATCATTGAAACGATCCCAAGCCTCATAAAACGTCTCATCAAATTTTTGCTGAAATCTCGTGATTTCATTTCTGAGATTTGTCGTTTTAGAGGGAGGGAAGAATTTGTTAATAAATTTCGAAACAAGATCATCCCATGTTTCAATCGACCGAGGGGGTTCTTTTTCTAGCCATAACCGACGTATTTGGTACGTTCGGGATCTTCATCGTAGAAGTGATCTTGTTGAAATAACGGATGTGAGCATGTGGGTCTTCTTTATCATTTCCAAAAAATTGCTTGTTTTGGACAAGATTCAGAAGACCATGCTTGATCTCAAAGTTATTCGCGGTGATTTCCGGAATAACGATCGCATCCTCGTAACCCTCGGTGGGTGCTTCGAGTAATTGCGCCATAGTACGATTATCAGCCATCGTAACTATGGGAGGATTATCAGGTTTCTCAAGATTGGATGATTCAACAGAAGTTTGTCGAAGTCTACGGGCTTGAGACCGAGTGCGCATACACAAAATAGAAATATAAAAAGAAAATTTACTCTAATTTTTTTTTTGGTTTTTCAAAGATTTATTCACAATTGATTTTAACTATTTAAAGAATTTTAACACTAAATTTTTTGGTTTTTCCATGATTAATTCACAATTGATTTTAACGGACAATGAGATTAAAGACAACATTAAACAAAATAATCTACTCACTTCACAGTAGCTCTCAAAAAATAAACTCACCAGTAGTGGAGCGAAGGTTAGGAATAGCGCGAAGCTATTTCTCCTTTCGGGTCGTAGTTCCTCGGGAACAACCCTCCTTATACCACTTTATAGTTTGTTTTAACTTTTTCAAGGTGAGCAGTTGTCGTAAGGAGACTCAAAATGCAAGTTTTTTAAATCTTTTGTTCGAGTTGGGAAAACACAGTTCACTAGGAAAGTTTATTATGCTAATTCCTCAGTTGAGATTATTTATATTTTGGTATTTAACCATATTTATTGTGGATTTTATGTCTATTTTTTCATGAAATGTTTTAATATTTTGGTTTTTTCTTTGGTTTTTATCTGATAATTATACTAATAAAAGAAAATAAAAAATATTATTGTATTTTTTTTATGTTTTTTATAAAAGTAATATTCACAGATTCTAAACTACAATTGTCAACGTAACGATAATTGGTATCACGCCTCCCGGCTAGGCCGCCAAAAATTGATCGCTGCAAACTACACTTAAAATATATATAATATATATAAAATATAAAATATATATGAGTTAGGTAGTCTAAAATGCAGGATCATGAAACCGAGAAGTAGTATAGAATTTTCCCGGGTCGTTTATCCCCAACGAGGTGGACTGGCAGATCGATACAGTCCGAGTGCTTTGGAGTTTGAGTGAGAGAAAAATTGATTTTGTGAGTGCAGGAAGTTAATTTCTACAAGTTAAATATGCAAAAACGATTAAATAAAACCTAAAAACGAAAGCTATGAAGCTAAAAACGAAAGACGGAATCCCGAACAAAGGGGAAAAACTAAAATCTTTAAAAATAACCTACTGAAGAAATTTTTGCTTCTAAACTAAATCTACGGGAAAAATAACGAAGGTGAAAAGACTAGACCGAAAACGGAGTTCGTTTGACCCAAAAACGAGTCAAGACAAAATCCCGCACCCGGACCGCTCTTTAAAAAGCAAAAAGTTACAAAAATGACCCTACGGAAATTTTTGTATTTTTCTTACAAACTATATGACAAAATAAAATTTTCTAAAAAAGAAAAATATTTTTTTGATAATTTTTGTATTTTTTATGAATTTTTAAAACTTTTAACTAAATTAAATTGTAAAAAATACTAAACTACTTCGAAAAATTCTGAAATTTTTACAAAAAATACTAGACTCTTTAACAATCCTACGAAAAATAAGAAACAAAAAGTTGCTTAATAAATAAGCCTGAAATAAGCTTAATACAGCTTATAAGCTTATAACCCCAAAAACACCTTAAATACCAAAGCCCTTGGGACTCTAACAGAAAAGTCCCAAGGGCGCAGCGGTATGTAGTGTTATAAAAGGGGGATCGTATCGAGGGGTACCGGGTTCGAGTCTTGCTCACCCGGTTCCCTTGTCTTTCCCTCTTTTTTTTTTGGAAAAACTTTGTGAAGCAAAGTTGTTAAGCTCGTGGGGCTTAACAACTTTGTCAACTACAACTTTTGCTGAAAAGCTCTAAATAAGCTGAAAAATCAGCTTAAAGATGACAGAATGCTTAAAATGGCTTTAAGGCTAAAATGGCTAAGACATTTGCACTTGTGGTGGACAAATAAGCTAAGCCTGGACAAAAAGCTAAGAAAACTATCTAAGCTAACCTAATAAGCACTAATGAGCTTAAAAGCTAAGACTAAATAAGCTGGGAAAAAGGGCTTAATGACAGAAGTTGAAACAAGCTTAAAAGGCTAAAATGGCTTAAGGTTTTGGACAAATAAGCTAGGTAAAAGGAGTAATAAGCAAAAATCTTAACAATCTATCCTAAATAAGCTGTAGGAGCACAAAGGAGCTTATGACATAAGCTGAATAAGCCAAAATGAAAATTAAGCAATCCTACACTAACACTAAGCTAAAAACAGTGAAAGGGCTCATTTGAGCTTAAAATTAAGCTATCAAATAAGCTTTTTAAAGGCTGAAACTTAAGGGGCTTATATAAGAGCTTATAGGCTCTTAAAATAAGCCAAATTCTTGGGCTTAAGTGCACTTAAAGCTTAAGAAAAAGGGGCTTAAAATCTCCCCTTTGCACCAGGGGAGATTTAAGGCTAAACTCAAGGGCTTATTTGACAGCTTATTTAAAGCTGTCAAATAAGCTTAAATTAAAAAGAAAAATGAAAACAGCTAAAGTACTCTAGCTAAACAACTTGTGCACCAATTTTTGACTTTTATAAACCATAAAAACTTGCTGAATTTTGACAGTGAAAAAGGCTTTTGGATTTTTAAAACTTTGACACTAAAAACACTTGGTGATTTTTGACTCAAAAGTTAAAAGACACCAAGGTGTTGACAGCTTGTTTAAGATACACAAAAGACTCACTTTTAGAAACCAAAACTCAAAATCCAAGTGCTTATGAATATAAGCACTTGTGGCCTTTTTTTAAAAGTCACAGTTAAGAAGATAGTTTAGAAAACTTTTGGAAAACAATTTTAAAGCTTTAAAACTTTTAAAAACAGCTTAAAATAAGCTTAAAACTTAAGCTTAAACTAGCTTGATGACCTAAACCCATAGACAAAACCTTTTGACCCGTTTTTAGAGTTGACCCAAACACTACCTTAATTTTTGAAAAAGGGTAAAAAAAACTTATAAAAACTAACTAAACTGAAATTTTCAAAGGACAAATAATACTTAAGCTATTTAAGACATTAAAAAGATAAAAAAGAAAAACAAATAAGCACTTAAGTATTAGAATAAGCTAGGGACAGAATTATGCTATTTATGACAGTTTTAGGCAACTTGCATAAAAAATGACATGAAAAGCACTAACAAGCATTCATACACACTAATGAGCATAAAAAGATATTAATAAGCTGAAAATTAAGCTAAATAAGCTGTGCTACAGTAATAAGCAAAATTTGAAAGAGAATGTACCTTTGATCCTTTTTTCAAAAAGGATCCTTTGAAGCCTAATTAGCTCTAAATCCTACCCCAAGCTTAGAAATAAGCTTGAACTAAGCTGAAACCCAATAAGCCATCCATAATAGCTTATTCATCCAAGCCTTGCTTAATCCAACAGTACCTTGTTCTTTTCTTAAAATTTCTTAAAGGTTTTCTAAAAATGTTTACAAGACAGATTATATGATAGCTTGAATGAAAATTTAAAGGATTTTAAGAAAACTTGAAGCTTAAGAACACAAATAAGACTTACTGAATTTTCATTAAAATTGAATCAAAAGTACATGAAAAACTTTAAAAACACTTAAAACTATTTTAAATACTACTTGAACTAAAAAAAACTACATAAAACTAACTGTCAGCCACAATGGCTTTACAAAGCTTTAAATAGGAAAAATTCGACTAGGTCTTCTTCTTGTCTCCTTTCACTTGTGTTTCTTTGTAGACACATAAAGTGAGTTGTGTTTGTTGTGAGAGTGTAAAGAAACAATTATCCTGGCCCTTCAAATTCCTTGGGTTTCTTTAGAAGCCATCCGAGCCATTGGTTTAGTCATGGAGAAGTGTGGGATTGCCAAATGGGATTAGGGGTTTAGTGGAGGAGGGGGGAAAGGTTTATCCATGGGGTGGTTTGGGTTGCAGGGTAAAAGAGAGGGAGTTAACCCGTGAGTTGGTCCTGGGTTTTTGGGATTCAAAAATGGCGGGAAAGGGTGTTATGAAAAAGAAAGGGGGTGACAGGTAATATTTTAGGGATTGGGCAAAATTGGCCCCTCATGGTGTGTGTAGTTCTTGCACCCACGGTCCTTGTGTTTTAATAACTTTGAGGAATTGGCAATATAACCCCCCAAGGGTTATATTGCTTATTGCAGTACACGTCCTTGTGTAATACAAGTATGGGGACTTGGCAGTTTTGCCCCCCCACTTGTTACTTCGAGTAATTTGCAAAATCAGCCCTTGTCTTCATTTCCTCCTTTTTCTTCATTAAATACAAGTTTAGGGATTTAGCAATTTTAACCCTCAAACTTATATTTCTTCACATGTTGACTTTTGGATTTGTCGGGGTTGACTTGGGTTGACTTTTTCAGGCTTGGGCTTGGACTTTGACTTTGTCTTTTCCTGCTTTTCCATTCCGAGTCCGGTTTTGTCGTTTTGGCTTCGTTTTTCATCTTTTTCTTAGATATCCGTTCCTGCACAATACAATTAGCAAAACAAGCGTATATTTGGCATTTTAAGTCCGTTTTTGGTTATTTTAGCTCGTTTTTAAAGGTAAAAGGTATGTGTAATTAAGCACATACCAAGCTTTTAAAGACTTGTACCTTGACTTGAAGAGATTTTATATTTCAAATGAGATGTTATATTGTTTGTACATATGCTTTAGTAGCTTGTGCATTCACTTTAGATGTTAACCTTTCATGAAGTTAGGGTTTAGAGGCATATGATAACGGTTTAAAGCCCGTTTTGATATAATGTTGCAAATGACACATTATATGAGTAATGTACTTTGTAATAAGGATATTAAGATATTGACTTGACATGTTATGATGTTTGCTTGACATATATGAAGATAGGATGACATAGGTAGGTTGTGTGAGCTCGTCTACTTTAGTTATGCAAGTTACATTGCATATTGAGATATTGGCAATGCAAGTAATGTATTTAAGCGAAAAATTTCCCCGTATAATTGTGATCATAGTAAAATAGGTTGATTTTGTATTTGATGAAAATTCTGGGTTGTTATACACTTTAACATATGAAATGCCATATGTACTGTTAATGTTTGGTGTCATGAGCTTATTGCGTGAAAGAAAAGAAGTTTCTATACATTGCATTTGTTGCTTTGTTTTCCTGAGAACTAATTATGTGTTCAAAGATATTGCCTATTAATTATTTTAAACTCTATGAATTTCACTCAACATTGTTGTTGACGTTTTAAACATGTCTTATCCCAGGTAACCAAGGTTGAAGGCAATGATGGCGTGACGGTTTCGTGCGTATGATGGATTTTATGGAAAGACTACTTGTGTGTCCCGGTCTTTCAAAAACAATGTCTCATGTTGTGTTTTAAAATAATGTCTTTTATTTGAAAACAATCGTCTTTCAATGTTGTAATAGACGATGATTGCAATTCTGTGGGACCTAACACACTTTAACTCTAAGTAATAATGGAACACATGTTGTTTTAAACGTCTCATTTGGGTCGTTTTCTATTATCGTGGTGAAGGATGCTATTTAGTAACACCAAATTGCTAATTTTCGCTGCACAATCTGATGCCCTTCGGGGCGGGTGTTACAAAGTGGTACCAGAGCTTCGGTTATAGAGAACTAGCTTGTTTTTAAAACTCGGATTGTAATCATTTTAGATACCAAAGTGATATCAAGAGTTTAAAGTTATAGAGAACTAGGTCAAGTCTTTTTGAAAAACCTAAACTATAACGCTTCTACACGCACGCCAAGACTCCTCGTTGCCATTGGTTACAAGTAAGGTATATTGTTATGTGTAAGTATGTTTATGTATGTGTTATATGTATAATAGTTAAGTATGGATAAAATTTATGCATGTGTTGAATGCACGAATTGTTATATGTTGGTGCATTAGTGCATGTGTTGTATACATAGAATGTCATGCGATTATATGATAACTAATACTATATATGTTTAAAATATAATGGAGATATATGCGGATCGAGAATGTTGTAAATCGTAAATTTTAATTGTGGCACTTTTATGCGAACTGTTATTTTGGTAATAGTGTTCCGATAATAATAAGAAGTGACACGCCATTAAGTAAGTATTGTATGATATTTTCTATATTATCATAGTAAACGTAATTCCTCCCGATCACATGGATGATGTACCTGTTGTTAAGCCGAATCAACACGATGATGTTCCTGTTGATCCCGAGCCTGTCTTAGTGGATGAAGACGAAGACCCGGAAGAAGATGAATTTGAGGAAGAAGAAGATCCTCAAAAAGAAGAAGATGATATGGAAGTCGACATAAAGGAAGATGAGAATGAGCTAGAGATGACATATCCTTATGAAGAGATAGATTCTCTTAACCTTCCGCCGCCTGCTTCTTAGTCTGAACTTGATGATGAGATTGATGTTGAGGATGCGGTCGAGCCTAAGATTGAGACTAATCCTGTTAGTGTCTATGAGGTAGGTGAATCATCTACTGCCGCTATTCCTCGAGAGGATGGTGATAGTTTACCACCTGGCTTCATGAGACGGGATATTGACTCTCTTTTTGGTCGAATGGTCAATTTTTCGAGACGGTTGTGTGTACGCGAGATGGCGCATGCATTGGTCGAGAAGAAAGGAAAAGCAAAGGATAAGTTTTATGGTAAGTTGATCTTGGATTTAGGTAATGAAGTGCGTTCTAGTATGGAGGAAGGAACAACTGCAATGGAAAAGTTAGTTGAAAGGCTTGGTAAAACTAAAGATAAGGTTGAGTGTAAGAAATTGAAGAAGGAACTTGAAGAGGCAAGGTTAAGCAACACATTCCTTCATATGCAGAACAAACGAGTCGAGAGAGATCTCTATTGGACTAGAGTTCGAGCTCACGAGTTCTATCAAGAGATAATTCATAGAGGATTCATGTTTGAAGAGAGACCGAATGAAGCTATCAATGTTTTAATTGAAGATGAGAAGAGTCCATCATCTGAGTCGCGAGAATCTTCTTATGATGCTTAGTGATTTAGTTTCAATTGTAGTTTCTTTTGTTGTGTAATCACTAAACTGAATCCTCAGTTAGTAGAATTAGTGCTATTGGTTGTAACGATTTGTATCATTTCATGAAACAATGCAACTATGTCTTAACTCTTTTGTGATGAAAGATGAATGACTATCTTTTGATTACTACTTGATGTCGTTTGACTGTTGTGATGATTGATTTGTCATTATACCATGTTATAAGTATATCATGTTATGAATGCTTATCAGATTGTTTTATGTGTGACATGACAGAATCATGCCTCAAAAGTCTGCACCTATGACTCAAGCTGCTATTCGTCGAATGATCAAGGAAAGTGTTGACACCGCTGCAAGGCAAGCAAATGTCAGAAATAATGCTAATGGATCTGTGACAGTTAGAGGTCAAGACACTGCACTTGCTGTTCGTGAGTGTACTTTTGCTGGGTTTATGAAGTGCAATCCTACTGTCTTCCGTGGTATTAAAGGAGCTGTCAAATTGCAAAGATGGTTCAAGAAAACTGAGAGTGTTTTTAAGATTAGTGAATGTGTGCAGAAGGTAAGAAGGTAAAGTTTGATGCTACTACATTAGAAGGACCAGCTTTGACTTGGTGGCAAAATTAAGGTTGCAACTATGGGTTTAGAGACTGTGAACCAAATGCCTTGGACTGAGATGAAGTAACTGATGACTATAGAATTTTGTCCAATAGAAGAAGTTTAAAGAATGGAGCATGAATTGTGGAACTTGAAGGTTAAGGAGTATGATGTTGTTGCTTATACTCAGAGATTTAATGAACTGGCTTTGATGTGTCCAAGAATGGTAGAGCCTGAAAGAGTAAAGGTTGATGCTTAGATATGGGGATTGACTGATAATATCAAGGGTGAAGTGACATCTTCTAAGCCTACTGATCTGAACGAAGCTGTACGTATGGCATACAAGTTGATGGAGCAGAAATCGCAAGCTAGAGATGCAAGGATTTTGGATGGAAAGAAGCGAAAGTGGGAGAGCTATCAAAGTGGAAAAAGTAGTGGTAAGGGCAATAAAAAAGATAACTCTTATCAAACTTTGCAGAATAGCCAAAAGAAAGGAAATGCGCAAGCCATGGTTACTGCTCCTACTGATGGAAAGCTTCCTTTGTATGAATGATGTTTTACTCATCAAGTGCCACAAATGTAGAAAAGTTAGGCACAAGGCAAGGTATTGTAAGGAAAAGAGTGTTGCCACGGGTGTTAACGCTCAGCCTGTTTAGACTTGTTATGATTGTGGTGAGCAAGGTCATACTAGGAACTGATGTCCAAAGAAGATTAAGCAAGAAGAAGTTAGAGAAGTTCGTGGCTGAGCTTATGTTATTAAGGATGCTGAACCTTAAGGTCTGAATGTGGTTACTGGTATGTTTCTGCTTAATAACTGATATGCTTTGCTTTTATTTGATTCGGGTTTCGATAAGAGTTTCATGAACACTAGATTTAGTTCATTGCTCGATATCAAACCGATTAAAATAGAGGATAGTTATGAGGTAGAGTTAGGTGATGGAAGGATAGTTAGTACGAACATTATTTTGAAAGGTTTCACTTTGAACTTAGTGAACCACATTTTTTAAATCGATCTTATGCCGATTGAGCTTGGTACGTTTGATGTCATAATCGGTATGGATTGGCTTGTCAAGCATGATGCCATTATCGTCTGTGGTGAGAAAGTTGTTCGTATACCGTATGGGAATAAGACACTGATAGTCGAAGGTGACAAAGGTATGTCTCGACTGAAGGTTATATCTTGTATTAAGGCCCGTAAGTATGTCGAGCGAGGTTGTCATTTGTTTTTGGCACACGTGACGGAAAACAAGTCAAAAGAGAAACGAATGTAAGACGTAAGACTGCCCTGTAATTCGTATTTTCTTAAGGTGATTTCCTAAGAGTTTATCCAGACTACCACCCCGAGGCAAGTATAAATTTTTTCGAATTGATCTAGTAACCGGGGTTGCACCTTACACATGCACCAAATAGATTGGCACTGTCCTCAGAGAAAGAGTTGTCGTACAATTGTAAGAGCTACAATAGAATGGATTTATTCGTCCCGAGTTTCATCACCGTGGGGAGCACCAATTTTGTTGTGAAGAAGAAAGATGATCTTTAGAATGGTGTGATAGATTATCACGAGTTTGATACAAGTTGACTATCAAGAATCGTTATCCTCTTCCGAGAATTGATGATTTATTTAACCAACTGCAAGGTTTGAGCGTGTATTCTAATATCGATCTACGATCAGGATATCATCAGTTATGCATTAAAGAGGAAGACAATCTAATTACTGCCTTTAGAACTCGGTATGGTCCATCTTTGAGTTCCAATAATGCAGTTTGGATTGACTAAATGCGCCAAACTCCCCTGTGTTTATGGACTTGATGAACCGAGTATGCAAGCCGTATCTGGATAAGTTTGTCATAATGTTTTTCGATGATATTTTGGTTTATTCGAAGGACAAAGAAGAGCATAGGAAGCATTTAAAGATTATTTTAGAGCTGCTTAAGAAAGAGAGATTATACGCCAAGTTTTAAAAGTGTAATTTTTGGGCTGCACCAATGACGCCAATGGAGGTGAGGTAATTTCTTGGATTGGATGGGTATTATAGGAGGTGTATCGAAGGTTTTTCTTTTATTTCTAAGCCACTGACTAAGTTGACTCAGAAAAATAAGAAATACGAGTAGGGAAAAGAAGAAAAAGAATCTTTTTAGACGTTAAAGCAGAAGTTGTGTAGTGCATCGATTTTAGCATTGCCTGAAGGAACGAAAGATTTCGTGGTGTATTATGACGCGTCTCTTAAGGGTTATAGAGCCGTGTTGATGCAAAGATAGAAGGTGATAGCGTATGCTTCTAGACAATTGAAAGTCCATGAAGAGAATTACACTACTCATGATTTGGAGTTGGGAGCCGTTGTTTTCGCTCTTAGATTGTGTAGACATTATTTATATTGAATGAAGTGTGTGGTTTTCACTAATCACAAGAGCCTACAATATATATGATTGTGAAATTCGGTATCATCCTGGAAAAGCAAATGTTGTGGCTGAGACCTTGAGTCAGAAGGAAAGGGATAAGCCATTGTGTGTTCGAGCTTTGATGATGACTGATCACAATGATCTACCGAAGTAAATTCGTAAAGGTCAGAAGGAAGCAATGAAGAAGAAGTATGTAAGGAAAGAAAATTTAGGGAGATTGATTAAGCCAATATTCAAATTTTTCCATGATGGAACACATTGTTTTGGGAATCGAGTTTGGTTGCCGCGATTCGGTGGATTGAGGGATTTGGTTATGCATGAGTCGCATAAGTTCAAGTATTCCATCCATCCGGGATCGGACAAGATGTATCAAGATTTAAAGTTGTTGTACTGGTGTCCGAACATGAAAGCTGATATAGCCACATATGTTAGTAAGTGTCTGACTTGTGCCAAGGTTAAAGCTGAGAATCAGAAACCATCTGAATTGCTGCAATAACCCGAGATTCTGTTTGGAAGTGGGAAAGGATTACTATGGATTTTGTTAGTGGACCGCCAAGAACGCCGAGTGGGTATGATACGATTTGGGTTATTGTTGACCGACTGACCAAATCAGCTCATTTCCTACCAATGAAGAAAATGGATAATATGGAGAAAATCACGCGACTGTATTTGAAGGAGATAGTGTGTAGGCATGGTGTTCCTGTTTCGATCATTTCGGATCAAGATAGCCATTTTACGTTAAATTTTTGGAGATCGCTCCAGGAAGCGTTGGGGACGAATTTGGATATGAGTACTGCTTACCACCCTCAAACGGATGGTCAAAGTGAAAGGACAATACAAATGTTGGAAGATATGTTGCGTGCCTGTGTGATTGACTTTGGAAATAGTTAGGATCACCATTTGCCATTGGCGAGTTCTCATACAACAATAGTTATCACGCGCGCATTCAAGCTGCACCATATGAAGCTTTGTACGGAAAAAAATGTAGATCACCTGTATGCTAGAGTGTGGTTGGGGATAGCCAACTCACCTGTCTAAAATTGATCTGTGATACGACCAAAAAGATTATCCAGATTAAGAACCACTTGTTAGCTGCTCGTAGTCGCCAGTAGAGTTATGCAAATAAGAGAGCTAAGCCGTTGGAATTTGAAGTTGGTGATAAGGTACTGCTTAAGGTATCGCCATGGAAGGGCGATGTGCATTTTGGAAAGCGTGGGAAGTTAAGTCCATGTTATATTAGGCCATTCAAGATTCAAGGTAGAGTGGGTCTTGTAGCTTATATGTTGGAGTTACCTAAAGAGTTTAAAAGGAGTTCATAGTACTTTTCACGTTTCGAATCTTAAGAAGTGTTTAGCGGAAGGTGATATTGTTGTTCTGATGGATGAGGTTCAACTTGATGATAAGTTGCACATGATTGAGGAACCGGTAGAGATTTTTGATAAAAGGTCAAGCTACTTAAGCAAAGTAGGATACCTATTGTCAAAATTCGTTGGAATTCGTAAAGAGGTCCAGAATTTACTTGGGAACGTGAGGATCAGATTAAGAGAAAGTACCATCATCTCTTTAGAAGTAAGGACGAAGCGAAGAAAGTGGATAAGATGAGCTGAGTGCCGGGACGTCACTCCCTAAAGGTGGGGAGAATGTAACAACCCGAGTTTTAGGTCAACGCTTATCCTGAGCTACGACGCTTATATTTTATACGTAACTAGTTATAGTCGTTTATGCTATATATGGTTTGATGAAAATATATAATTATAAGGTGAATTTCATTCCGTGATTTAGTTTCTATTTGTTTTTAGCATTTAAGAAAGTCAGAAAATTTATTTTACTGCTCCGAGAGCGTAAATATGTTATTTTTGTATTTTTTGACGTTTCCCTGAGTTTTTGTAAAAACCGTGTTTAAAGGTCGTGTTTTGCGAGGTTTAACGTTTTAACAAAGGTTTTAAACTATATTTAGTGGGACGGATTTAAAATATTTACTAAACGTGTGGTGACCCGTGTTCTAGTCGGCTAGGTGACGACATAAGGACCAAGGTGTAGTAGTTTTGAAAGAGACTATTAGAAGGAGGGACTAAAGGTGTTAAAGTGTCAAACTTTCTTTCTATATAAACCACACTCACACACACATAAACACTTTTACAAAATTTTCACTCCTCTCTCTTTTTCTCTCTTGTTGCCGTCGAACACCAACACACACACAAACATCACCACCACAAATTAATTACTTACATGCATTATGATCCAAGTATAGAATATTAATCCTTGTTTAATCCTCTACATTTCCCACTAAAGAAACCTCACATGCACTAAGTTTTCAAGAAGTTGGATTTTGGGTCAAGTTCTAGTGATTTGGTGTATAAAGGAGTGTTCAAGGGTGTTAGATTAGTGTTATTTTGGTGTTAGTTGTTTGAAAAAGGTTTGGTTTGCTTGGTTTGCTTGTTCGTTCGATTTCAAAAGGAAGGGGAAACAAAAATCAAACTTTGTTCTAGCTTTGTGAGTCTTCTAATTACATTTCTAGTATGGTTAATTAGATGTTATTACATGTATATGATTGTAGCTAGATGATTCAAGTGCAAAATTGATTTGAAAGTATTTTGAGTGTGAACATGTATTTAATAGTTTTGGTACATGTTTTTAGGCTAGTTAAACATGTTGGAATGGTTAGATTTTGATAAAAATGTGATTTGGTATGACTTTGGGTTGACCAAGTTTGACCAGAAAGTTTGACTTGACCGTAGCGTGTCGAGAAATTTTTGAAATCTATTTTAGGCTTTTGATAATGATAAAGGATGTTCTAAGGTCCGTTTTGATATAAGGTGGGCCTTGTAACTCCTAAAAACGAACGTTTTACGGCCGAGTCAAGTTTGGGTATTTTTGGGGTAAAAAGTCAACTACGAACTTTGACTTTTGAAAGTCAAACTTGAGTAAACTTTTGAATAAAGTCTATAATAAGCAAAGGGTTCGTAATGTTAGTTAAACTAAAGTAGAAATGCTAAGTTGGGATTGTATTATCCTTACTTTCGGCAAGCTTTCTAAAAATGGAAACTTTATGGAAATGTTGTAATATTGTTAAGTATGCCTAAGTGAAATGTTTTGCGTCGCACTTGGAGATTGTAGTATATGATTGTACATATGTAATAAATGTTATATATATGTATATATGCAAGTATGCAATATATGATTTAATATACTTTTAGTCACGTACCGCCATATATGTATTATATAGGTCGCGGTTAAGACGTGAAGAGAGTTGCGCTTGTTGATTTGATTTGTTTGGATTCTCTTGCTAAGGTGAGTTCATAGCCTCGCTTTTGAACTGTTTTAAATGTTTTTAAACCCGCGAGGGGGATACATGTTTGTTTTATAAATCGAACACATATGATTTTATGGTATGTTGGACCCGATTATGAGATTGTTTCCGCATAAGTAGCTATTGTCGAAGTCCCTTATTTCATGAACCGTTAATTGCCTTGTGAGGTGAACGCTAATGCATTAAATAGATCTATTGGGTTTGACAACCCTGTCCGGGGTCTGAATCCTTGTGACCACCCTGTCAAACGGACATTTTGTATTTAGAAATTAGTAGATATATGACAATAATATCTTGTTTTGGGGCACTTTAACATATGAAATGCCATATGTACTGTTAACGTTCGGTGTCATGAGCTTATTGCGTGAAAGAAAAGAAGTTGCTATACATTGCATTTGTTGCTTTGTTTTCCCGAGAACTAATTATGTGTTCAAAGATATTGCTTATTAATTATTTTAAACTCTATGAATTTCACTCAACTTTGTTATTTACATTTTAAACATGTTTTATCCCAGGTAACCAAGGTTGAAGGCAACGATGGCGTGGAGGTGTCGTGCGTGTGATGGATTTTATGGAAAGACTACTTGTGTGTTTCGGTCTTTCAAAAACGATGTCTCATGTTGTGTTTAAAAACAATGTCTTTTATTTAAAAACAATTGTCTTTCAATGTTGTAATAGACGGTGGTTGCGATTCTGTGGGACCAAACGCACTTTAACTCTTAATAATAATGGAACACATGTTGTTTTAAACGTCTCATTTGGGTCATTTTCTATTATCGTGGTGAAGGATGCTATTTAGTAACACCAAATTGCTAATTTCCGCTGCGTAATCCGATGCCCTTCGGGGCGGGGTGTTACAATTACGGAGGAAACCGCTACACCTTAGTCATAGTAGATGACTACTCTAGGTATACTTAGACTAGATTCCTTAAGGACAAAACCGAAGCCTTCGATCAATTCGAATTATTTAGTAAGAAAATTCAAAACCAATTAGGATGTACAATAGTCTAAATAAGAACCGACCACGGTAAGGAATTTGATAATGAGGTAGGAAAAACACTAAAGACTACCTAATTAGAGCCATCTTAGGAAAAACACCTTACGAACTCTTAAGAGTTAGGAAACCTACTTGTTAGGATATCATTTCATCACCAAACACAAAAATAAGAAAAAGATTTTAGAGAGAGAAAGTAAAAAAGAAAAATGGTTGGAATGAGTTTAGTAGTACTATGGCATCTGCAATTATCTGTTTGGCTACCAATCAGAAGTTTAACTTTTCAAAATACATTTTTGAAAGTATGATTAGAAACTTGGATAATTTGTTTAGAAATTTTTGATGTATCCAACGTTTGTACAAGTGTTTTTGGATCAACAACTTGATGGGTTGCCAAATCAAAAGAGAATTTATATTGCACCCTCTCACACTAAAAAGATATTTGGAAATATGAGAATGGTAGGCAAAAGTTTTTCTGGGGTAGAGTTACATCCTTTATTTCAAACAAGTGGTTTAGTACAAAACCATATCAGAATAGGTGAAGGTTCAACAATCCAACTGATCTCATCACACACTCACACCATTATCAATCATTACTCAAACTAAAAAAGACACAAAAACATCGGAAAGCCTAAAAGAATTGGTACTCAGGTACCTCAGCCTAGTGATCCTAGTGAAAATGTTGCAGATGAGGCTGTCTATAAGGAGTTGGGTGACAGTTTGGTAAGGGCTGCCACTACTGCTTCTAGCTTAGAAGTAGAGCTGGACAGTGGTAACATAACTAAGACCGGATCCAAGGCAACACCTAATGAATCTAGTTCCAAGGAACTACTTCAGGTGGTGGTCCCAGGTGCCCAAGAAAAACATGGGGATACTCTACTCGAACTAGGTTTAGATTGTATCCAAACATTTTATTGATTCACTTTGCTCGCAAGAGGTATACACACTTCGATGTGATAAGGATAGACTTAACTTGAAGGATATTATTGGTCCTAGGTACACTTTACAAAACAGGGTTCTTGATATGAGAAGACAAAGACCTCTTAGATATAATAAGAAATTTAATTGTAGTTTGAAAAGGTCGGGTCATGAAGCTTAAAAAGGAAAAATAGGTCAAGAAATCATAAGATGTATGAGATTTGACTAAGTTGGTTGACAGCTAGGATAGATTCCTCTGGAGATGAAGAAGTTTGGGTGATGGATGCATCCTAAACAGGGAGGATTAAGGTATTGATGCATGAGAAGAAATTACCTAGTTAGTGTTCAAGATGATGCTAATAAAGAGATGTTTGATGTGGATGCTTTAAATGGTGAGGAGGTGTTTGTTGCAGGGCAAAATGAAAATGTTGTTGAACAGAAGTATGTTGTTGTTGCTTCAAGTTTAGTACTGCTTGCTAACCACTGTTACAATATACTACTGAAGAAATTACTTTGGTCTCTGCACTTGAAGCCCATTTTAAAAACTTCAAAAACCCAAGGTGAAAAGGGATTGTTTTTCAAAGAGCCTAGTAAAATTCTACAACAACAAAGACAATTTTTGCAACATCCAATCACATGACAATGGTAAAGGAATAATGATAGAAGAACTTGTGAAGCCTATGAAAGAAGAAAGATCAAATCAGTTTTGATGAAGAAGTTGCTTGAAAGTTTAAACTGAATTTGATGAAGCAAGGAAAGACTTGCCAAAGAGAGAAAGCTGGAAAAGCACAAGAAGCAAATTTTGCTTGATTGATACATGGGTGATATAGAGGCAAAAGATTGATGTTGATTATCAATTGGCTGAAAGATTGCAGCATATGAACAAGTCGAGTTGTCTATTGTAAAGAATATGCTACATTATTTCAACAACTTTAGAGTAAGAAAAATGATTTTGCAGCTAAAGGAGGAGAAGAGGAAAGAAACAATCCACCAACAAAGTCAACGAAAAAGATTAATGTGTATCTTACCATAAGAACATGGAAGGTTTACAAGCTCTATGAATTTGAAGTTGAAAGATTTTGATTCTATCCATGGATGTTTGACTGAGCATTCAAAAGGGTTAAATCATTTGAGATTTAGATCAGAAGTTAGTGGAAGCAAAGAAAAGAGAGAGGAACAGAGCTGAACCAGATATTACAAAGAAGCAAAAGGTGGAAGATGGACAAAGAACCAGCAAGAGCTTCAACACGGAGTGTTTGGAAATCTATTCTAGATGAAGAAGAATTTGGTTATAACAAGTGATGCTTAAACTTTAGTTGTTAAGTCTCTAAGTATTGTTGATTGGAAGATCTATAAAGAAGGAAGAAAAAGATATTATCAAATAATGAGAGCTGATGGAAAGTCTCAAATGTACATGTTCTTTAGTCAAATGCTTAATAGTTTTGACAGGGGAGATTTGGAAGATTTGTACAAGTTGGTAAAAGCTAAATATAGTAACAAGACCAAGATGGAGAATGACTTAGATTTGTTTGTTAGGGTATTTTGAAAAACAATGGTTTGAACGAAATGTAGAAGATGCAATATGGAGGAATCAACAAGGATACAAAGTGTTGGAATGGAAGTTGTACGACTCTTATGGAGTACATTCCTTGATGATGCATAATGTGCATATTTATATGTTGGTAGAAAGTATCCCCTTGCACCACTTACACTTTTAATGATGTTGGAAAAGAAGCTTAAGATTGATTATGAAAGTGAAATGGCTTATCAGCTTCATAAATTCATCATAAAATAGCCTAGGAAGTAAAGAAGTGTTTGGAAGCATATCCTGGTGTTGAAGAAGTTTTAAATGAAGAAACTTGATGATTTTGAAGAAGAATATCAAGGTTTAGGGGGAGGATTGTTGGGATAAAAGTTTCTTGATTGCTGGTTAGAATTATTATGTCAACGTTTATGTTAATTACTGTCTAATGAAGTTAGTGGTGCTCATGAACTTCAAAGAAATATATACTAGGTAGTTAATACTGCTGGTACAAAAGGTTAATGCTAGTAGTTGAAAGTTGCTACTTGCTAGTCAATTGATCTGCTTGGAAGTTAATGCTGCTGAGAAGTTTACTATTGCTTAAAAAAATATTCTAAGTAGTTAGTACTGCTAGTATTAAGTTATTACTGCTAGTGTAAGTTAGTACTATTTATAGAAAAGATTTTATATACTTAGGAAAGTATTGTAAGCCGAGTAGGACTCCTTGGTGTATTAGAGGAGGTCCTAGGGCATAGAGTTTTATACGTACCAAAACCAAAAATCAATCTTAGTCGTATAATTCTTAGCTTCAAGGTATTTGTAACCATAATACTTTAAGAGTATTCGTATTGTTATCATTAATAATATTGGAGCTTTTTTGTTGGCTTGTTTGTTCATAGAAAACTGTTTCAGTGATAATTTTTTTAACATCAAGATTAGATTCTGCTAATCTTTTATATATTCAAACAAATCTTTTACTATAGTTGTGTTAGATTTATCTAATATAACTAAACCTTAAACAAGCATTTGCTGTGGACAAGTGCTTTAGATTCAGAATCAACTACTTGATTATGGGTACAATTTTATGCATACCAAGATCTTTATTGAAAATAACAATACTATTTGCATAATTAAAAATCCTATTTTTCATTAAAAACAAAGCATATAGAGATCAAACATCATTTTATTAGAGATTGCAATGATAAGAAATTGATTCAAATGGTCAAAATCCACACTGACAAGAATATTGCAGATTTGCTTACAAAAGCTTTTGATGTAAGTAGATTTCAATATTTGATTGCTAGTATTGGAATGTTAAATCCTTAAAGTCTGTTATCTCTTTATGTTTTTGTAGAGTTTTGTATGAATTAGTACTGTTATTCATGTCATTAAAAGTTTCTGGTGTTAAGTATAATTAGTGCTGCTAGTTATACTTAATACTGCTGAGTTTCTACTGTTAGTTATACTTAATACTATTAGATATAATTAATACTGTGATTATTGTAAAAATTGCTATGGATTGTGTTTTCTTGGTTTTTGAACTGACATTTTGCAAAAAAATAAAGAAAAGTGTTAGATTATGTGGAATAAAAATAGACAGAGTGATTTGGTGAGTAAAAGAATTGAGAGTATTTATGAGTCAAAAAACAAAAAGAGAGATATGTGAAATAAAAATAGACAGAGTGATTTGGTGAGTAAAAAGAATTGAGAGAATTTATGAGTCAAAAATACAGAAAGAGAGCTATGTGAAATAAAACAGACAGAGTGATTTTAGCGAGTAAAAAGAATTGAGAAAATTGATGAGAATAAAAATATAAAGAGAGATGTGTGAAATAAAAACAAACAGAGTGTTTGGACAGGAATTGGAGTTAATGCTGGTAACTCTAAGTTAATGCCGCTAGTACAAAAGTTACAACTGCTCAAAGATTAAGACCGCTAAAAGAGTTTCTACTATTAAAAGAGAATGGATAAAGACAGAAGAAAGGATAAAGATTAATTGGAGATCAAGATTACTTACATGATAAGTATTAGTTATTTATAGAATAGATCATAGAGAATATTTTAAGTTTTTGGAATATATTGTAAATCGACTAGGACTCCTTGGTGTATAAAAGGAGGTCCTAGGGCATAGAGTTATATATTTGTATCAAATACAAACGAGTCATTCATAGAGTTTTCATAGCTTTAAGGTTTTGTAACCCTAATACTAGGAGAGTATTCGTATTTTTTGTAATAATAATATTGAAGCTTTTATTGTTTTTTGAATTGTGTGTTCATAGAATTGTGTTCATAGAGTTATTGTTTCATTAAGAATTCTTCTTATTGATTAAAGATTAGATTACGCATAATCTTTAATATATTCAACAAAGTTTCTACAATAGTTGTGTTAGATTTATCTAGTATAACAAAACCTTAACAAGCATAAGGAATTAAAGATCTATTAAAGATCTACTGCTGTTGAAAGTTAATACTGCTAGGCATAAACTTACTACTGCTGTTGAAATTTAATACTGCTAGGCATAACTTAGTACAGTCAGTTGAACGTTAATGCTATTGAGGGTATTTTCATAAATACTTTAATTAAGGGTTTCATTCATTCATTTAATCATTTTCAATCTTTTAAATACTCTCTAATCACAAACCCTAACTCAATTTCATCATCCATCATCAAAACCCAACACAATGACGACTCTAAAGTTTGCTAATACTCATAACATGGTCACGTTTTTTGCTAAACCCGCTAAAAGTGAAGGGTTGAGCAGATTGTGGATTTTCTTAATGCACACACCATAAAATAGGCTTTAACCGTTAATCCTACAATATATACTTCGTGTATTGAACAATTCTGGGCTACTGTCAAGGCAAAAACTATCAATGGGGAAGTACAGTTACAAGCCCCAGTGGATGGAAAAAAGATCATCATTACTGAGTCGATTGTAAGGAGATCTTCAATTAGAAGATGCTGAAGGTGTTGATTGTCTACCCAATGCTACTATCTTTGAACAACTTACACTGATGGGGTATGAGAAAATTACACAGAAGTTTACTTTCTATAAGGCATTCTTTTCCCCCACAATGGAAATTTTTGATTCATACTATTTTACAATGCCTAAGTTCTAAGACTACTGCATGGAATGAGTTTAGTAGCACTATGGCATTTGTAATTATCTGTTTAGCTACAAACTAGAAGTTCAACTTTTCAAAATACATTTTTGAAAGTATGGTGAAGAACTTGGATAATGTAGGCAAATTTTTTATGTATCCAAGGTTTATATAAGTATTTTTGGATAAACACTCACACTAAGAAGATATTTAGGAATATGAGAAGGGTTGGGAAAGGTTTTTCTAGAAGGGAAACACCATTATTCCAAACAATGGTGGTACAAGTTCAAGAAGAAATGGGTGAAGGTTCACCAAATCCCACTGATCCCCATTACACATCCATTATTATTCAACCATTAACATCTCAACCTCAAAAGAAACAAAAACCTAGGAAGTCAAAGAGAAAGGACACTCAGATACCTCAGTCTAGTGGTCCTACAGACAATGTAGCAGATAAGGCTGTCAATGAGGAGATGGATGATAGTTTGGAAAGGGCTGCCACTACTGCTACTAGCTTAGATGCAGAGCAGGATAGGGGTAACATCAATAAGACCCAATCTAAGGCAACACCTAATGAAGCTGGTTCCCAAGGAACTACTTCAGGTGGTGGTCCTAGGTGCCAAGAAACCATGGGGGATACTATTGCTCAAACTAAGTGTGAGAATGTATCTAAAACATCCAATGATCCACTGCTCGCAAAAGGTAACACACTTCAAAGTGGTGAGGATAGTCTAAAACTTAATGAATTGATGGCATTATGTACAAATTTACAACAAAGGGTTCTTGATTTAGAGACTACAAAGACCACTCAAGCTAATGAGATTGCAAGTTTGAAAAGGAGAGTCAAGAAGCTAGAGAGGAGGAATTTGTCAAGAACTCATAGGCTTAAAAGAATATACAGAGTTGGTTCATCAAGAAGGGTAGAATCCTCTGAAGATGAAGGTTTGGGTGAAGAGGATGCATCCAAACAGGGGAGGATAGCTGATATTGATGCTAATAAAGACATTTACTTGGTCAATGTTCACACTGATGAAGATATGTTTGGTGTTAATGACTTAGATGGTGATGAGGTAATTGTTGATAATGTAGATGTTGTTAAAACTGCTGAGGAAACAAGAAGTGTGGTTGAAGAAGTTACTGTTGTTATTGAAAAGGCTAAGTTGGTTAGTGCTGCTGAAGAAATAGTTAATGTTGCTGCTACAACTACAACTACAACAACTGCTACAATAACTAATGTTGAAATTACTTTGGCTCAACTACTGGCAGAGTTGAAGAGTGCAAAACCTAAGGCTGATAAGGTTGTGATACAAGAACCAAAGCAGGGTACAACTACAACAACACCTACAACAATAATATCTGTACCAAAACCTCCACAAGACAAAGGTAAAGGGATTATGATTGAAAAGCATGTGGTGGAACAAGTGAAGCCTATGAAGAGGCTTGAACAGATAAGGCTTGATGAAGAACTTGCCTTCAAGCTACAAGCTGAAGAAGAAGAAGAAGAAAGACTTGCCAGAGAAAAAGCTCATCAAACTGAAGAAGCCAACATAGCTTGGGATGATGTTCAAGCTAAAATTAAAGCTGATTATCAGTTGGCTCAAAGACTGCAAGCTCAAGAGCAAGAAGAATTGACTGATGAAGAAAAGGCAAGATTGTTTGTACAATTCTTAGAGCAAAGAAGAAAACATTTTGCAGCTAAGAGAGTAGAAGAGAAGAGGAACAGACCACCAATAAGAGCTCAACAAAGGAGTATCATATGTACTTATCTGAAAAACATGGAAGGATGGAAGCCTAAAAATTTGAAGAACAAGTCCTTTGCCAATATTCAAGAATTGTTTGACAAAGCAATGAAAAGGGTGAATACCTTTGTTGACTACAGAACTGAGTTGGTAGGAGAGAGTTCCAAGAAAGCTGATGCAGAGATAGCACAAGAGAGCAGTTCAAAGAGAGCATGAGATGAGTTAGAACAAGAGAATGCAAAGAAGCAAAAGGTAGATGAGGATAAAGAAACAGCAGAGCTTCAAAGTCTAATAGAAGTTGTTTCTAATGATGAACAGGAAGTAGCAATTGATGCTATACCTTTAGCTACTAAGCCTCCAACTATTGTTGATTGGAAGATCCACAAAGAAGGAAAGAAAAGCTATTATCAAATAATAAGAGTTGATGGAAAGTCACAAGTGTACAGAGTCTTTAGTCAAATGCTTAAAAGTTTTAGCAGGGAAGACTTGGAAGATTTGTACAAGCTGGTAATAGCTAAATATGGATTAATAAGACCAGTGGAGGACTTATATTTGATTCTATGGGGAGATTTGAAGACAATGTTTGAACCACATGTTGAAGACACAGTCTGGAGGAATCAACAGAATTATAGTCAATGTATTGGATTGGAAGCTGTATGATTCCTGTGGAGTTCATTCATTAAGGAAGCAAAATGTGTACATTCATATGTTGGTAGAGAAGAGATATCCCCTTACATCATCTACAATTACTGATATGTTAAACAAGAAGCTTCAGGCTGATCATTTTCAGTGAAATGGCATATCAACTTCTTAAACTTCTCACAAAACAACTTAAGAATCAATGAAGTGTTTGGAAGCATCCCCCTGGTGATTAATGAAGCTTTCAATGAAGAAACTTGAGATTTTTGAAGAAGAATATCAAGTTTAGGGGAGGATAGTTGGGATTCAAAGCCTTCTTGAAGTTACTGCTGCTAAGGTTTGTGTTATTGTTGCTAAGTTAAAGTTAGTGTTGTTCATTAAATTTAATGAAAAATATGCTAAGTAGTTAGTGTTGCTAGTATAAAGTTAGTACTACTAGCTCACAGTTACTACTGCTAGTATATATTAGTACTGCTAGTGTAAAGTTAGTATTGCTGGTGAAGATTGAAGAAAATATTCTAAGTAGTTACTACTGCTTGTACATAGTTAATCCTGCTGGTGTATAAGTTACTACTGCTAGTGTTAAAAGTTAATGCTGCTAGTACAAAAGTTACAACTGCTCAAAGATTAAGAATGCTGAAAGAGTTTCTACTGTCAGAGAAAGGATAAAGATAGAAGAAAGGATAAAGATTGTTTGGAGATCAAGATTACTTATGTGATAAGTATAAAGACAGAAGAAATGATAAAGATTGTTTAGAGATTAAGATTACTTATGTGATAAGTATTAGTTATTTATAGAATAGATGATAGAGAATATTCTAAGTCTTAAGAATATATTGTAGATCGACTAGGACTCCTTGGTGTATAAAAGGAGGTCCTGGGGCATAGAGATTGATATACCAGAAAATATATCTATCTAGAAAAATATACAAAGTCGTATAGTTCATAGCTTCAAGGTTTTGTAACCCTAATACTAGGAGAGTATTCGTATTATTCTTAATAATATTGAAGCTGTTATTGTTTGTTAAATTGTGATTTTGTGTTACTGTTTCATTGAAAATTCTTCTTATTAAAGATTAGATTCCGCATAATCTTTAATACATTCATACAAAGTTTCTACTATAGTTGTGTTAGATTTATCTAATATAACTAAACCTTAAACAAGCTTAAGGAATTCGATCTATTGAAGTGAGATCCAACAATAGGTATCCTACTATTGGGACAACAGTGATGACATCAAATAACGTCTATTTTATAGCATCATTTATCCCATGTATTTAACCCATTTATATAATTATTGCAAAGAATTGTTACTTAATCGTTTATATTTGAGAATTACAGTAATTATGGTATAATTGGTGAATATTAGCAAAAGGCGTGCATTTTGGAGCTTTAACAAAGATATTTTGAAGATTGATGATTCTGACTACCAATATGCCGTATCCATCAGGGAAGATACGACGTATCCGTGCCTGCACTCACCAAAAACCACAAAGGAATGTAGCTCAATACACCGTATCCAGAGAAACTCAATACGACGTATTCAAGATAAAGTATGTGAATATTCTGGAAGATATCAAACGTGGTCCCTACTCTAAGAAACTCCAATACGCCATATCCAATCCCTTAGATACGCTGTATCGAACCGACTTCCAGACCCTATAAATACAAAACTCAAAAATGAGTTTTAAGTGTGCTAAATCATATTCTTGATACCTAAACCATAAAAGTTGATTTTTTAGGGGAGAAAAAGAGCAGAAGAGGTCATGCAACGCATTCCAATCCATAGAAGACAACGTGTAATTTCTTATACTTTTGTAATCGTTCAGTTTTTGGTATCATTCATTAACTCGGTTAGTTTACCTTGGCTAAAACAATTACGCTTGTATTAATTATGATGTTTGAAGGTTAATACCTTCAGGTATTAGCCATTATTATGAAGATCTGAATGTTTGGTTATGTTTATATCTCGATTGCTTAATTTATCATTGAATGCTTGTTTAGGTTTATCAATTCATACTTGTTTACGTGCTTTTGTATGCGACCTATCATTTAACTGGATCTAGTGATACGGACCAAGTAATCTAGATGATGGGATAGCTCTCCATATAGTGATTTATACATCTAGAATCATAGGATCACAAGTATTATCCTTCTAAAATCGTGCTAAGGATACGCTTCTGGCTTAACTAGTTAACAGAAATTGCCTTTGGTTTATTGAACATGTTGACTAGTAAGTGAATTTAGATAATTCAACAAATAATGTTCTGATCCATTGGATAGTTGGACAAGTGGACTACTAGTGTATAAATTGCCATTAAGCAGTAAGTGGGTAAAGTCTCTATGAGCTAGGGTTTAACAAGATCACGATTGCTTTAATCCCTAAGATAGATTATAATCAGCAAATAAGGATGCTTTATGCGAATGCTTTAATTGTGACAGAATTATTATGTCTAGGTCTTAGGATGAAGTCTCGCCTAAGTCTAAGAATGATATGCCTCTTCGAGATAAGTAATCATTGCACTGAATAAATAAACCAACTTCTAATTGGATTAATGATGGCTAATACAGTTTTCTATTATAAGGCTCGACCGCTCTTTTATCTTCTGTTAATTTGCTTGCATGGGTTAAAGTGTTTTGAATTGATTGTAGTCACCA